>PITA01005283.1:8120-112596 GCA_004023965.1 Spilogale gracilis
GAGAGGGTGTGTGTGTGCATGCGCATGTGTGTGTATGGGCAGGGGGGTGGGCAGAGGGAGAGAGAGAGAATCTTAAATAGGCTCCACACCCAGCACCAGCCAATCTCACGACCCTGAGACCATAACCTGAGCAAAATAAAGAGGGGGGGGGAATCAAGAGTGCGAGGTTTAATTGACTGAGCTACCTAGGTGCCGCTGAGAGATAACTATTCAGAGCAAATGATGAGCAGAGAGTCACTGTGAGGTGGTGACGTGGAAAGGCTGGGATAGAGAATTCTAGGCAGAGATGGGCCCTGTTCCATGAAAGGGAGCTCTATGCAAAATGCCCTCCAAAGGCTGAAGGAGCAATAAGACTGAAGAAAAAGGCCAAGGAAGTCCAGCTTGACAAGAAATGGTTTCCTAAGGAGATTTATAGATAGAAGCATGTCTTGGGTGGCAGCAAGACAAGTAGATCTCCACAGGCTCACCGCCCATAAGACCTGCTTTTATAGCCCTAGAGGGTGTGGGGTGGGTGCTGGGAGACCATACAGTAGGAGAGTGTCGGAGAATATGTGAATGCCATAGTCCTATCTCCAAGGCAGATCCAGGATATCATGCACCAACAGTATACTTAAAGATGTGGATAAATAAAGGAAAGAATGTGGGAGTGTGGCTGTGCTCTAGAAGGTTTTAGGTCAGAGTGCTCATCATGGAGGATTTGATCAAGATGGCATTAGTCTGGTTCACACAGGACCAAACCATAAAGAGGGAGGAAGTGGAGGATAGTGAGGCTTTGAAGTTAGGCAAGGGCCAGATCTTCCAGGAACCAGTAGGCCAAATTAGGAAGTGTAATCATGGGCTGAGCCATGGAAGCCATTTGAGGGTTTTGACCTGGGGAGTGGTATGATAGGATATGCATTTTCTTTTTTTTTTCCAAAGATTTTTTTTTTATTTGACAGAGAAACACAGCCAGAGAGGGAACACAAGCAGGGGGAGTGAGAGAGGGAGAAGCAGGCTTCCCGCCAAGCAGGGAGCCCGATGTGGGACTCCATCCCAGGTCTCCGGGATCATGACCTGAGCCGAAGGCAGTCACTTAACCAACTGAGCCACCCAGGTGCCCCAGGATATGCATTTTCAATGAGTCCTGAATATCCCTGGATGCCATAAGGAGAAAGCAGATGTCGAGATACTGCCTGAGATTGTGCAGAAGTCAAGGGAGACATAGAATAGATTAAAGAAAGGGGGTGGCAGTGGAGAGGGAGAGAAGTAGAGTGGAGGGGCCCGTGGGGTCAAGGGTGAAGGTCAGGTTTCTAACTGGTATAAATGAATGGATGGTTGTGCCATTCATTGAGAAGGGGACTGGAAGACGAGGTCTGTGGGAAGATCAGGAATTATTTTTGACATTTGGTGATGGATATCTAGAACTGCTAAGTTGACAGTGGATACATGTCTAGACTTAGAACAGGAGGTCTATCTAGTTAGAATGTCCAAGGGTTAATAGCTTACCAATGCTAATTACAGCCCTGACTATTGAGATCACCTATGAGGAGAAAGGAAAAGGACCCAGTTCTATATTAAGATCTTAAAGACTTGGTGGAGGAACATAAGCCAGTAAAGAACACTAAAGAGTGTTAGTGCGAGAAGAAAAAGCGGAAACCTGGTAGTTGGTATAGTCAAATGCTGCTTTGTAAGAATTCACTTCAAATTCCAACTGAAGCAGGTCCATTGGATGAAGTGACAAGGAGGTCACTGTTGGATCTTAGCAAGTACTGTTCTTCTGGAGTGATGGTAATAGACACTAAAATGGAGTCACATCACAGGGAGCAAGATGGAAGTGGAGATGTGTTGAGGACCCTTCCTAAAGAGGTTTGTCGAAGACAGAGTCCAGATTTCAGCCTCACCTATGTGATCAACCTCACTTACATCTGGCCCTCAACTCTTAGAGTCGAGGAGGTCTATTCTACTCAATGTAGAATGGTAGATGTGAATTTTTTTCTCATTCATTCTCATTTCTCTTGAACCTCTTAAGAGAATCTTGCCGATGGCGATTCTAGTTTTGAAGATTTAATATGTATATTTGTTGAACTATATCCCCTTCCCAAATAAAGCCAACTAAATACTTTATCTGGTATTAAAATGAAGGTTTGGGCTCACCAGGGTGAGAGTTAACTATGTCCATCTCTCTTGTGGCAACTTCCTAATAAATTCTCAGAAAATTCTGAGTCTACTCAATTTTACTCTAACTGACTTCAGTGCTTCCTCCACCTTTAATGACTAAGCTCCTGAGTAGTTTAAGTGATCCTAGAGTAGTAAATACCGAATTTGAAAGGAAGCTTTGCTTTTTATATGCATTTCCTTTTACCTTACCTTTTTAGCAACTTATTAGTTCAGCCACATTAAAAAACAGTTAAATTTTGCTTGAATGTCATACTATTGTTATTGCTCCCAATAATAACCTCATCCCTTTTCCCTCCCTTAAAAGGAAGCAGCTTGAGTCATAGAGTTAGAATATTGGAAAAGTGCCCCAAACACATTTTTTTTTTACTTTATTAGCTAATGTAAGTTTTCTTTTTAAAAATAATTTGTTTTATTTTTTCAGTGTTCCAAGATTCATTGTTTATGCACTACACCCAGTGCTCCATGCAACATGTGCCCTCTTTAATACCCACGACCAGGCTCACTCATCCCCTACCCTCTCCCTTTCCAAAACCCTCAGTTTGTTTCTCAGAGTCCAAAGTCTCTCATGCTTCGTCTCTCTTTCTCTCTCTGATTTACCCCAGTTCACGTTTCCTTTCCTTCTCTTAAGGTCCTCCATGGTACTCTTTATGCTCCACAAGTAAGTGAAACCATGTGCTACTTGACTTTCTCTATTTGGCTTATTTCACTCAGCATAATCTCTTCCAATCCCATCCATGTTGCAACAGAAGTTGCGTATTCATCCTTTCTGATGGAGGCATAGTACTCCATTGTATATATGGACCACATCTTCTTTATCCATTCGTCTGTTAAAGGGCACCTTGGCTCTTTGCACTATTTGGCAATTGTGGCCATTGCCGCTATGAACATTGAGGTACATATGGCCCTTCTTTTCACTATATCTGCATTTTGGGGTAAATACCAAGTAGTGCGATTGCAGGGTCATAGGGTAGCTCTATTTTTAATTTTTTAAATGAATCTCCACACTATTTTCCAAAGCAGCTGCACCAACTTGCATTCCCACCAACAGTGTAAGAGGGTTCCCCTTTCTCCACATCCTCTCCAACACTGGTTGTTTTCCATCCTGTTGATTTTGGCCATTCTGACTGGTATAAGGTGGTATCTCAGTGGGGTTTTGATTTGAATTTCCCTGATGGTTAATGATGACAAACATTTTTTCATGTGTCTGTTAGCCGTTTGTATGTTTTCTATGGAGAAGCGTCTGTTCATGTCTTCTGCCCATTTTTTTGATGTGATCATCTTTTTTGAATGTTGAGTTTGAGGAGTTCTTTATAGATCTTGGACATCAGTCCTTTGTCCGTAGTGTCATTTGCAAATATCTTCTCCCATTCCGTGGGTTGCCTCTTTGTTTTGCTGATGGTTTCCTTTGCTGTGCAGAAGCTTTTTATTTTGATTAAGTTCCAAAAGTTCATTTTCCTTTTGTTTCCTTTGCTTTTGGAGATATGTCTTGAAAGAAGTTGCTGCAGCTGATGTCAAAGAGGTTACTTGCCTATGTTCACCTCTAGGATTTTGATGGATTCCTCCCTCACACTGAGGTCTTTCATCCATTTTGAGTTTATCTTTGTTTATGGTGTAAGAGAATGTTCACATTTCATTCTTCTGTACATAGCTGTCCAATTTTCCCAGCACCATTTATTGAAGAGACTGTCTTTCTTCCACTGGATATTTTTTCCTGCTTTGTCGAACATGATTGGACCAGAGTTGAGGGTCCATATCTGGACTCTCTGTTCCATTGGTCTATTTCTCTGTTTTTGTGCCAGTACCATGTTGTCTTGGTGATCACAGCTTTGTAATAAAGCTTGAAGTCAGGTAACATGATGCCCCCAGCTTTGTTTTTCTTTTTCAACATTTCCTTGGCAATTCAGGGTCTTTTCTGGTTCTATACAAATTTTAGGATTGTTTGTTTCAGGAGTTTGAAAAATGTTGGTAGAATTTTGATCGGGATGTCATTGAAAGTATAGATTGCTCTGGGCAGTACAGACATTTTAACAATGTTTATTCTTCTTATCCATGAGGATGGAATGCTTTTCCATCTTTTTGTGTCTTCTTCAATTTCTGTCGTGAGTGTTCTGTAGTTCCTCAAGTACAGATCCTTTACCTCTTTAGGTTTATTCCAAGGTATCTTATGCTTTTTGGTCCTATAGTAAATGGGATAAATTCTGTAATTTCCCTTTCTATATTTTCAGTGTTGGTGTATAGGAACACAACTGATTTCTGTGCATTGATTTTGTATCCTGCCACATTACTGAATTGCTGTATGAGTTCTAGTAGTTTGGGGGTGGAGTCTTTTGGGTTTTCATATAACGTATCATGTCATCTGCAAAGAGAGTTTGACTACTTTTTTGCCAGTCTGAATACCTTTTATTTCTTTTTTGTTGTCTGATTGCTCTTGCTAGGACTTCTAACACTATATTGAACAACAGTGGTGAGAGTGGGCATCCATGTCTTGTTCCTGATCTCAGTGGGAAAGTTGTCAGCTTTTCCCCATTGAGAATTATATTTACTGTGGGTTTTTCATAGTTTATGAAGCTGAGGCATGCCCTCTGTCTCTATAGTTTGAAGTGTTTTAATCAGGAACAGATGCCGTATTTTGTCAGATGCCTTTTCTGCATCAACTGAGAGGACCATGTGGTTCTTCTCTCTTCTCTTATTGATTTGTTCTATCACATTGATGGATTTGTGAATGTTGAACCACCCTTGCATCCCAGGGGTAAATCCCACATGGTCGTGGTGGATAATCTTTTTAATGGACTGTTGGATCCTATTAGCTAGGATCTTTTTGAGAATCTTGGCATAGGTATTCATCAGGGATATTGGTCTGAAATTCTCCTTTTTGATGGGGTGTTTGCCTGGTTTGCCCCAAACACATTTTTGACATTTAGTTTATGAGAGAGAAGAGTAACTTGGTATTTGACTCAAGTTGTTCAAGCACATTTGCCTGTCAGCGGGCAAAAGCAATTCTGGGCAAATCTAACTGAAAATAGTAATTGTACTGAATGAGACTGTATGCTAATATTAGAGCAAGGGCCAGGTGTCAGAATGGTAGAGGAGTACTGGGGTGGGGAAGACAAATGATCCCCTTGTTTGTTATTGTACCAGATCCAGCAACAGGGAACAGGCATACTATTAAGAGTTTGGTGGGTTCTTGCATTCAGAAACAAGAAGACCTACATAGAGAGAAGGGGAGAGCAAGTCTGAATTCTGAGGCAATAGCAAGTCAGTGCAGGATAGTTTTAGAGGACTTCTAAAAACTAGTATTTTCAACACACACACCCAGACCCAGACCCAGACACAGAGAGACAGACAGACAGACAGACAGACAGACACACACACACACACACACACACACACACACACACACACACACTCACAGACACACACAGCTCTAGTATGACCTGAACATTTGTAGGGAACTTTCTGGAATAATAGAATTCAGTGTGCTGGAATTTGATCCAAAGTCAACTGGACAGTACCAATGCTGGAAATCATGATGTAAGTTTCTGTAAGAAAAGAATTTCCCCCCTTTCTTACAGTTTTAAACCTTCTCATGTAGTTACCTTCACAGAGCCTATTTATGTCCAAGAAAACTAACGTAATTTAATGAACTGAAGTGAATGGGTTATTCTGAAAGAGAAGAGAAAATTGAAAAAACCGTTTTTCATTAGAGCTTTGTTTACAAAAGCACACAATTACTGGCATTTCCCTTTGCTCTAGCATCCTAATCCATTGTAAGAATGTATCTGGGGTGTATAATGAACAAATGTTGAAAGTACTGATTACACTTTCCCTTAAGTTTACTTATAAAAGTCTGAATACATGTGTGCACTGAAGAAAGCCAACTGGGATAGAGACCTACTGTCTCCATGCCTGTCATTCAGTGCCTAACACAATTCTAGGCTATTTTCTTTCATGTGCAGGATATTTGTGAATTCAAAGCAGTCAGTTAGACTAGGTAAGGTTGGTGTACCTTTCTGACCCTCTGTCTCCTGATCTGCAAAATGGGGGGACCAGACTGGATGAGCTTGCAGATCCCACCCAATAAGTGTAACCTTCTTCTTGAGTGGAGGGCAGAGCTGCTGAATGTGATGGGATAGCACTCTCATAATCTAAGTTAGCTTATAGAGCAGAAGGGATTTTTCAGATGTCATTAAGATTCTTTTTATCAGTTACCTCTGAGCTCATCAGTAGTGAGATTGCCCTGGGTGGGCCTGACCTAATCAGGTGAGCCCTGAACTAGGCCAAGCCCTCCCCGAAAGAAGAGGAAGTGAGAACAGCCATGTTGTGATCTGCTTATCCAGGAGGCCATTTAGCAAAGACCTGGGAGTAGCCTCTAGGAGTGAGAGTGGTCCCTGGTTGACAGCGAGCAAGAACTTGAGGACCTTAGTCCTATAGCCCCAAGAAAAGGGATTCTGCCAACAACCTGAAGGCACTTGGAAGTGGATCTTGATCCAGTTGAGCCTCCAGGGAGGATGCAGTTGGCTGGCAGCACAGTTGTAGTGTTGTAGGACTTTGAGCCAAGAGGAACAACACAGCCCTGCTGTGCCAGGCTCAACACATGCAAACTGGGAGATAATTTGTGTGGTTTTCAGATGGTGGATTTGTGATCATTTGTTACATGGAAACAGAAAACTTAAATGCTCTGATTTCATTGAACACAAGACTCCTTGAGGTCCCTCGACTGGCTGAGACAACTATAAGCCAGACAGGTGGGAGAGGCCCTTCTCTGGAATGCTAGCTAGACCTCTGACAAGACTGAGAGTGGAAGCCAGAACCTTCTATCCAAGTAAACAGTCCATCAATCCATAGGGTTCAAACCTTTCTCAAAGTACTTTCTGTAGCTTAGAATACCAAGAAAATTACTTTTCTAGCCAAGGGTCTTGAGTGGCAATTGTGTCTTGTGGTCTCTGCTTCTCTTTAAATAGTTTATCTTCTCTTTCCTTCTCCTGCTGTTCAGTGAAGGTAAAGTTCTCCGATCTGTCCTTTGACATTTTAAACTATCACTCACATTGGCTGTGGGTGGTTGTAAAGCAGGTCAGCATTAGACCTGGGAGCCTAGTTCAACTCTTCGCTCTGAAGGCAACTAGCCACGTGACCTTGGTGCAGAGAACTATTTCTCTGGCCCTGGGTTTCCTTCTGTGTAAAACACAAGACCTTAGCATGTATTCCCAGACTGCTGATGACAAAGGAGCCTGGGCCAACTGCTGGAGTTTCAAGAGCCACTCAAATTCTCCCTTAGAAAGACCTGGAAATGTGTACCTATTTGGCCCCTTTGGGTCCAGGAGATGTTCCTCTATATTCTTGCCTGTTGATCCAGTTGTCTCAAATACTTGAACATGTGAAGGAGATTAGTTTTACTTTGCACAGCAGGGGACACCGGTGGGTAGGGACAGGAAGAGAATCTTTAGACAATACAGGGAGGTACTTTTATTCTGTGGAAGGACAAAATTACGAAGATGTGGAAGAGCTTGTGTGATATTTTGATTGAATTGTTACAAATTTAAGGGAAACTTATGGGTGGAATATTGTAAGATCAAGGTGTGTGTGTGTGTGTGTGTGTGTGTGTGTGTGTGTGTGTGTGTGTGTGTGTGTTGTTTTGAAGGGGTGTGGGTGCAATGGCAAAAGGAAACATTTTGACCAAAGTATTTTTCAGAAGGGATGCTCCTTCAGAAGATTCAAGACAGCCAGTCATCACTATCCTTCTAAAGTATATCCCTTGACCTGGGCACTAGAATTAAGAGTGGGGGATCAAGAAGGCAAGGGCAGGAGTACAAAGGAGGGAAACTTTTGGAGAACTGATGATTGGCTTTGAACGTGGTGGGATATTCAGTAAGATCAAGCCAAGTGTGGAAAGTTCTAGGAAGCTACGTTGGAAGGTGGTGGGGGACAACAGCGGCAAAGCAAGGCCAGCCTCTCCAGGGCTGCTTCAAGTGCCTTCTTTCCCCTCATTGTCACACTCGTCCTGTGCAGCAGCACTAGGCCTATCAGCCTCAGAGGTGAGGAAACTGAGGCCCAAGGAGGTCAATTAGCATTGCTGTCCCACGGGCAGCAGGCGGCACGGAGGGCAGCTGCACCCGGCTAGCCTGACTCCGGAGCCCTCGCTCCTAACCACCTTTGCCTCCAATGGAACAGATGGGACAGCTTCCGTTCTGTCTTCCTGAGGTGGGGAGAGAAGGGGAGCCCAATGCTTCTGGGGGCTGACGCTGTCCCGACATCAAGGAACTTGGGGTTGTTGGTGAAAACGCAGGGGAGAAAGCAGAAGACGGGTGTAAAGGAACCAGTCCTTCCCTAGCAGGAACTTTCCCCACAGGAGCTTTTGTTTCCTAGAAAATTGTATCTTTAGGAAAGGAGAGCACGGCCTCACAGTCCTAGGTGGATGTGCTGCTTCTTGGTAGGTTACCATTTTATCTTTGCAGCTCTGTTTTGAATTTCTCTTATCATTTTTATTATTTCTACCTCCTTTTCACTTTCGAAGATGGACCTGTCCTATTCGCTCTATTTGTATGGAGCGGTAGCTGCCACATGGGGGGTTCATCTTCCAGGGGTGAGGGGACCAGGAATCCTCAGGCCCCTCGCAACCACACACCCTGCGGGGCCTCGCACGGGGACTGCCAGCCGGGGACCCAGGAGCCAGGGACAGCTGTCTGGCCGCAGCCTGCTTCCCGCGGGTTCCTGGGGGCAGGAAGGGGTGCCGGGATTGAGGGGACACTGGGAGGTCCTGGCTCACGTGGGGGCAGCTCTAGAGAAGGTTCCGTGATGGAGCCCCCAGTCCCGCCAGTGAGTCCAGTGTTAAGTGGAGGGAAAACAGAGAGCTCTACTAGTAGCCAGACCCTGACCCGGGGTGAGGAGAAAGGGGACACATGGAGGACAGGTTCACCTGAAAACACAATCGAAACTCTGGAAGCTTACAGCACTGTCCTTATAAAAATGCAAAGCAGGTCCAAAAGAAATTAATGCGATCTCTGAAAGGTCAGAGTGTGCCTGAACGTTGATTTTAAGATGCTTTATCAATTAGAGACCAAAGGTTTTTCCTGATGATATTTATTTCATAAATGTAATTATTTTTCTAAAACATATTAAAATAGAAAACATGTTCTTTTGATCAATTATACAAAGAAAATACCAATATAGTAATAAAGATACTGAAAATATATGAAAAGCACCAGAATATTAGAGAAATTACACTGGCAACAATTCTAGGAATATATTCTTTTTTTGCAATTGTACAATAAAGTGCTATTAAATCCAGTCAAAAGTAGTGGCAAGATAGAAAAACAGTTATGGTATTATGATGAAATTTGAGGCTAGGTTCAACCGTAATTGCATTTTTAGGCTACTTTCAGATCAAGCTAATATTTTACTAATGTTTTCATGGAAAGTCTATTTCCATCCTCAAGTAAAAACAATCTAAATCTCAATGGTGATCCTTGATAATCTGGTCATGAACAGCTAATGACAAGATAAAAAATAAAATTATTATCAGAGTCCTTAGAGTCATAATGATACAATGTGTGATGAAATAAAATCAAAAGAAGACAGAAGAAAATCAAATGTAAATAGGTGATTAGTTAAGACAAGAACAAAAGTTTAGGTGCCTTTGATTTTATAGTTAATTTTCCGTAACCTTGCACAGTCACACTGAATAGACACACAAACATTAACAAGATATTCAACTGAACTGCCCAGGCATTAGGGAAGAATAACTCAGCGAGTCAATGTCATTTTCATCGGAAACATTAAAGGGACACTGTTATTAGGACAGCACGCTTCCAATTCTGACCAATGGTTTCCTCATGTCTTTGCTGAGGAACAGAAAACATACACAAATACTTTGGGGTTGGAGGATAGTCAAGCCGGGGATGTGACAGAAGGGGACACCGCTGTGCCCACACACACACAGATACTACGGCCAGTACTTAGGGTGTACTGAAGTCACTTTCCCGTCTGGAGCTGGCCAACTGCAACAGAAAAACCCAAATTAAGACAAGGCATCAGACCAGTGTCCTTTTAAGGTTTTATTTCTAGGCCAATTTTGAAGGGACTCTATTATATCATTCTTCACAACTCAGTTTTGGAAGCCTCAGCTTCTAGAGATGAAAGCCGCCAACGCTACACTTCAGAAGAAAACATTCTCCAAGCATGGCTCAATCAAAACTCAACATTTATTTAACAGGCAGACTCGTTTTTTTTCTTTCATATCAAGTAGATTTACACGTGAACCAACACGGACTGAAACTAGCTGTATAAATGAGAAAACAAACTCATTTCATCCACGTCTGTGACCCTGCAGGTCATATCCTTTTAGGAACTCAGGAGCCACGCCTGGGATTCCTGCGGCCAGGGGAGAGGGTCCAGCAAGCCCATTAGCCCTGCTCCAAAGGTGGGACAAGTGGACCATGAGTTCTGCTTTTCACTTGGAGACTTCACACTTGAGCTTTGATTTTTTTTTTCCCCCACGCTTCTAGGTCCTCTAGACTTTTTGTCAAGTTCCCTTCTCATGGCTGATTTTAACAAGGAACTGAAATGTGAATGAAATCTGCTCTGCCTCTCAAAAACCTAACTGTTCAAAGAAAGTTTAACTCATTTAGAAAAGAGGGTGAAGACAGTACAGTGTGGGAGGAGGGCTTTCTAATAACTGAAGCACACGGGTCACTGTCCAGGCACCAGGAACAACGTGACCCAGGATGGAAGACTGGGGCGGAAAGGACTTTTCTTCTCCATGCCCCTGACAGAACTCCAGGAAAAGCCCACCGAACTTAGTTTCCCAAATTCTACTGAAATGTGAGTGTTCATTAAAAAGTCCAAGATTGATAAAAGGCAGACTTTAAGTTCAGGAAGACAGATAAGAAACAAAGGCTACAGGTGATTTGGCATTAAATAGTTTTACATACCCAAAGAATATTGACTAGCATCTGGGTAATTCTCAAAATTACAAAGTCATGTTTACAGAAATTACTCTGTATAAGTACGGAGTTTTTTTCAATATACATGTCCTATATACATAGTATAGAAAAAGCTAGTAAGTTGGCTCAGCTATAATGATTTTGTGATTAAAAAAAAAGCAGATGGCATTTTTTTGGCTGCGACAAAGCTTGTTACACTTTTCAGTTCAGCTAATATATATATATGTGTGTGTGTGTGTATATATATATATAAATAATAAAACTTAAACTTTGGAAGTCTTCAAATCAAAAGGAAAAAATAAATAATATCTAAAGTATTAATTTACACACGGCTATGCCTTGACTTGGCTAACTATAGCTATAGTCTCTTATAATCAATGTCTCCAGTGTTTCCTTATTCTAACAGACTTTATTTTTAAGACATGTATTTGTTCCCCTCTAAGTGTTGCACATTTCCCTTCAGGAAGCACAGACGTGTGACACTTTGAGTCGCGTGAAGTTCTGGGTCTTTTTCCAACTAATGAACAAAAGAACCATGCTTCCTACCAAATGCCACTTCTTTAACTGTACAACAAATAGAAAAAAGAGATGACAAAAGCAAGCAAGAGCACTGTTAAAGAAAGCAGCAGCTGCTGGAACCAGATACAACGCTGAACTTGGTCTTCAAGCTTCCTATTGCTGTCTAGTAAACGATTGAGCTGAAGAGGGAAAAAAGGATGAAAGATCGGTATCAGTAAAATAGTACACGAATCAATGTGCATGACAAATAGGAGTATTAGAAATCCAAACATTTAACAGGATGGGGTCCATCTGCTCTGAGCAGCTGGGAGCTGGAAACGCAATGAGGGGTTACATTTGTTTGGTGAACAGCTGTGCACCCGCTTACTCTTGTTTGGGAAAGGTGTACTTTTCGAGTGGAGAAGGAGCAAAGCGAGTACCTTCCTCGAGGTACCAAAGCCAGCTACTCAGAAAGAGAGCCCCTCCACCTTTTCCAAGTTGAAATGGTACCCTCCGCATGAGACTCCCCAAGGCACCATACGCCTTGTCCAAATTAAAAGGGCCAGAGCTTTTCAAAACTTAATAGATTTCCAAAAGGAACTCACCACTTACAATTTTGGATTTGGCTTCCCTTCATAAAGAAAAGAGCATTTCTGTCATGTCTATGCCAAAGGTCTTCCTTGTATCAGTGGGGGGAAAGTAGATTTCTAATACTGGTTAGCATTAACGACTCTGTTTCAGGTAGGGAGAAAGAACACTTACTTGTAGATAGAGATCTTCACTGGTTTTATCAGACATGTTAAGAGCATTGTCTTTTAATGTCAGAGTGGTTGGTTTACTGCTCTCAACAATATGGCATCTTAACCTATGAAAATCCAAAGGAAATATAATTTCTTAAAATTTTTAATGAAATTTTTTATAAAAGTAAACTGTAATGTGAGAAAAATCAAACATGGCAGTTGATGTAACCGAGAGATGAGAGTATTCCTCCTTCTTCCCCAGATACACGGACGGCGGCTCTGTCTCAGAAGGGGAGCACAAGCGGCCCCCCCGAACACGCCTCCCTAAGGATTATCTGGAGCTGGTTATTTTTTAAGAAACAGCAGACTTGAGAAAAGCTCTGAACACCTTTTGTGAGGGTCACTGACATCAGTAAGGAAGGAAATGTCTGTCTATAAGGGCGTCTTCCCCTCCAGGCCAGGATGAGGGCAAGACAGAAATCTCTAAGAGCTCTTAATGGAAAAGAGACCATTTACATCTGAACCACCTTACCCTTGTTTACTGTGCTATTCCTGACAGCCCCCCTTAATGGACTCCCTTCCTTTCATCTGGTCTTGAGCTGGAGATGGTGTTTAAGGTGCTGTCTTGGGCCACTTTGGGGAGCTTTACTGTTGTCCTGGGTGTCTCCCATCTGTACAGGATGTGTACATGGTATTAAACTTCTGCTTTTCTCCTAATAATCTTTAATTACAGGAGTGGGGGTCTCAGCCAAGAGCCTAGCACAGCAGATGAAAAATTATTTTTTCCTCTCTTCCATTTTGGGAATCTACACTGGGACCTGCTGAGACACCATACTGGCCTGGGAGCCTCAAGATGGAAGCCTAGAGAACTGGCAGAAGCCGGCGAAGGTAAGAATTCGTACCAAAGGGCGCCTGGGTGGCTCAGTTGGTTAAGCGACTGCCTTCGGCTCGGGTCATGATCCCGGAGACCTGGGATCGAGCCCCACATCGGGCTCCCTGCTCGGCAGGAAGCCTGCTTCTCCCTCTCTCACTCCCCCTGCTTGTGTTCCCTCTCTGGCTGTGTTTCTCTCTGTCAAAGAAATAAAATCTTTAAAAAAAATTAAAAAAAAAAAAAAGAATTCGTACTGAAGCCCGCTTTCCTGGATCTCTTTCTGGTGCCAGGTTGAGAGAGAAAGGTCAAAATTTGACCTTGTCCCTTCCTTTCCAAATTTAGATTAGCAGAAGAAAATACGTCAAGTGAGGTCTTCCTTTCATCTTGTTCTGGGTCTCGAGAGCTTGGCTTTGGGACCAGCAAGAATATTCTTTTGGGTCTCTGTCAGCTGGAGGATGCACGTGTTGACAGGCGTCTGACAGGGAGCGGAACAGGCTGGGGATCTGAGGCACAAAGGGACAGGCAGCGCCCTCTCTGTCCCGCTGTGCCAGCCCTCAGGGCAGTTTGTCATCAGGGGCCCCAGTCTGTGAGGGGCCTTTGTTCTCTCAGCTTTTGTGGTCATTAAGTGCTAGAAAAGTCCAGTCCAGTAAGTCCTTCCCTGATGTCACAGATCTTAGACCTCTCACATTCTTGTGGAAAACTAGAGCTAGCATCTTCACTACACCGTTCTTACCACTTGGGGCCATGGCGGCCTTTGCTTTCTCACGCTAACTCTCGCAATCCTGTGAGGACTGCATTTGTGGGCACCGCCTCTGGGGATGCCTCTCGTGTCCATGGTTAAACCATAAAAAGGCCGCCTGGCTTGAGTCGCTATTGAGATTAATAGAAGATCCTGCCTGTCAAGGCCAGATGATGAATCTTTTGAATCGGAAACACTTCTCTGTTTAAAAAACTTAGCAAGAGCTCTCACCCTAAACAACTGTCTCAGTGGTAGCTCTGGAAAGACCAAATTGACGGGAGAATATGAAGAAGTATGGCCGCTAGCCTAAGGGACTTGCTTAGATGAAATTACCAAGTTATTTTCGCCTCCACGTTCAGAAGATACGTACCAAACAGAGAGAAGAGAAGAGTTAAAAGATTAGTGGTCACTCATTCACCACTCACAGGGACTGTGACTGGCCACTAAGGGTTGTTCTTCCCACCCATGATTACACTGTGGTTGTCAGATAAGCCACTTAGCTCCCCTGTGGAAAACTCTCCTCCCTGAAAACGACCAGAATTTCTCCTAGACCCTCCTACAAATGTTTAGGAAATAGATCAGCTGAAGGATGATGTTTGGGAGCTGACAGATGCAATATTACAGGGTTCCCCCCACCCCCAAAGGCCTTTGTGGAATACTTGATATAAACTTTTTAAAGGCACAGTATATTAAAACCCTGAAGCTCCACAATATAAAAATCATTTCATTTCCATCTTACTTGGAAATTTCTCTCTGCTACAGAGCAAACTGAAGACAATGTAGTTGCATGGATGGTACCAGCCCCTTGATACCATCCAAGCTGCAACAGAATCATCTGAGTAATTACAAGCGCTGTGTTGGGCTTGCAAATCTTAACAAAACTGGAAGTCAAAGTCTACCTAAAACCTTATGTTGGAATCCTAAAACCTCCCCCAGTCGTCTCAAAATCATCTAAGTACTGTAAAAGATCAGGATGTTGGAAACAGAACTGTCCTGTGTTTAAGAAAAAGAAGGACCACAGAAATAGAAATTACTTTAGACATCTGATAATAGGCAAATACACCCCCAAACTCATAGATCTTTCTCTGTGCCTTTGAGGTATAGATTTGCTGCCCTAGCTTCTCTAGGACCTGACAGCTACGTCTTGGAAATACAAATGTTAGGGAAGGGGTTTTCATCGGAAGGAAAAAAGGGAGTTATTTGGGATTTTGGCAAATGAAAAAAAAAAAAAAAAGCTTTTAGCCACTTGAGCAGGTAAATGGATTCCAACTGCCAGAAGCGCAATTTGAACCTAAATGTCCTTTATATAAAGTAGTGAGTTCTGTATTATTGCACCTGATTCATGGCTAAAATTTTAGAGCTGTAGCTAAAAGGTCTCTATGTCTGTATGTGTCTACATATGTATGTTGTAGACATGTAGTAATTTGCCACCTCGGGATGGTACTGCAAGAATTAATGTGTAAAAGCTCTCTTTGATTGGCTTAAAGAAAAATAAGCACTTACCAAATTAAGTATTCCTAAACGTCTTAGAAATACAGAAACTAACCTAAGTGTCTTTCAGGTTCATGTGATGCAGATTAATCCTAGGTAAAACAAAAACTAAGTTTGTTGGCTTAATTAAAATAGGCATGTCTTCAGAATTAGCAGTATTAGATACAATGCAGACATGCAACTTCTTTTCTTCTGGAGTTTACTATTCACATAGGTTCGTGTTATCTTGGGTATATAGCTTATCAGCACGAAAAGCAGCCTAGGATGATCGCTCATGAGCAGTTAGGCGTAATTGTTGGAAGCAAGTGATTTAGACATAAGCTGGATAAGAGTTTTTAGGTGAAGTCTACTTACAAACAGGTTTTCAAATCTCTTTGGTGACTTGAAACTTTAGTTTTGCTAAGTTAAACGGGAAATTCACTCACTGACTAGATCATTTCCAAGTAAGATAAAATACTGAAACATTAATTACTAAACACTGGTTTATCTACTTTTGGCTTCTTACTACAGAGGAACTAAAAATATTTTAGTTATCTTGTGCCACACTGAAAAACTGTACTGTGAGGAAGCATATGCTTCTAGAAGTTACATATTCATAAACTTGCCAATCTACAGAATGCTGGTGTTAACAGATCACAATTGCTTACCACGAGTTTTCACTAGAAATCATGGTTTCTAAGGTTTAAGAATTTTAATTCATATATGTAATTACTAGAAATAATAACAGAAGCAACTAACTCCATGTGCAGGCAAAGTAGAATGCGTTTTGGGCCGAGGAAAGGTATGAAGTACAGACATGAATTTTTGTTAAGGGGAATGAAAGTAATTTTCTCCTACATTTAAGCTGGTTCTTTTAGAATAGGGAAGATAATAAAAGACAAACTAAATGCATATAGACAGTTGGAAAGAGAGACAGAAAATTTCACTTTGTGTAGTCAAGCTGGCTAAAACTGAATCAATTTGTAATAAGGGTTATACAAAGAAGCTTCAGTATCAGTAGTGTACTTAGATTAAACTAAAAATTAATTCCATCTGCTAAAAGGACAACCTCTTCTCGGACTCTGAGTCAGTTCCTGATAAGAGACTGCAAAGGCTTTTCTTTAGCTTTTGCCTAGAAAGCAAAGATGGGGCATTTTATCAAAATAATTTCCTGTGCTCCACGTTATCTTTATCAACAGCTCTTTTAATCTTTAGAAGACTATTTTCCTACGTTTTACTCCCAACTATGTGACTTTGTTATTTGCCTTTGACATTTTATTGTCATTATGGTTAAATGGATAATTATTACTTCATGATGATTTATGATGCCATTTAGGCAAGTGTCTAAAACCTTCTGACGTTTTTTTGACAAACTCCAACTCACATTCGAAATGAAGTCTTTTTGACCTTGAACTATCTCTGAAATTTTTCCGAGGGCCTCTGGAATATCAAAAGATTTGTTCTCTCTCTCCTTATAAAAAGAGATATAAAACTAGTTAGGCTTATTTGCTATGTTAAATTACATGGGAAGCGCTGTCAAGTAATACTATGCCTTCTTCAGATTTTATTTGTATGATGTTATTAATATAAATGTTCCAGAAATTGTATCAAATTTCTAGAAATCAGATATATCCTGGTATAACGTTATGGTTTGTAATTCTAGTCATTTTCTACAGTACCGTATGTCACAGAAATAACCAAATTTCCTTGTCAGAAGCATTACCATGAACTCTCATCAGAGCTGTAACCATGGCCATTTTTAAGTCTTTTCGTCACTTACAGAGGCTGTTTGACTCCGATCCTTTTGCCAATGTGCTTCATCTTCAGAGATTCATGGGAAGGACTCTGACAAGTACTCTAGTGAACAGGTTTCTAATAACTTTCAGATCATAGAACTGAACTGGGTAAGAACTTCCAGAACTAATAAAAAAGCAGGATTCAAGCAGACCAGGAATTAATAACATGGGACTGAATGAACTGATGATTTATTCATGTTTTTTACACACTAGACATTTTTTAGACAAGGATGGTTCTTTAACATTAAAGAAATTAAACTAAATTAATTAAATCAAAGATTTAAGCTATCTATGACTGACAGCAATTTGGTAAACATGCCTTTATGAGCAGAACTGAAACCATTTTTTCTCCCTGATTCCTCCAAAACTAAGAAACTCTTAATGTTCTTTCATGAAAACAGTTTTTTTTTTTTTGTGGTTTGTTTGTGCCTTGACTGGAATGTCGTATTTGAAAACGATATGCATAAAATCAGATATGACCAGACAACTTTAAGGAACTAAAGTTGACTTTATGGGACCAATAAAGCCCCTTGGTAGAATGGACCTGTAACCTTGCTTACAGGATTCTGGACAGGCTTACCTTGGCAGGCTCAGGGACTTCGAGAAGAGAGGAATTTATCTAAATCTGTATAATAGCCTTACCCTTTTTTTTTAAGGTTTTATTTATTTATTTGACAGAGAGAAACACAGCTAGAGAGGAAACACAAGCAGAGGGACTGAGAAGGGGAGAAGCAGGCTTCCCGCCGAGCAGAAAGCCCGATGTGGGGCTCGATCCTGGGTCTTCAGGATCATGACCCGAGCTGAAGGCAGTCGCCCAACTGAGCCACCCAGGCATCCCAGTCTTACCCTTGTTTACTCTACTTTTCCTGATAACCTCTCGGGACTGTCTATCCCTCCCTCCCCATTGTTCTTTTTGTCTTTCACTAGAGATGGTATATTTAAGATGGGAAGAGGCAAAATTATTTTTCCTTCCCTACCTCTTCCTGCTTCTTCAGGTACATATAATAACACAAGCAATTATGGATACCACTCAATAATCTAGGGAAACTTTTTTTTTATGGTGGTAGTAGAATTCCCCCCATCTTACTACTTGAAGGAAACCACCCTTTCTAGATGGGAGTCGTTGCTTTATTTGGGCCTTCAGTGCCAAACTACGAAGTCTCCCTCTTACTGGGAGGTAAGTGATCCTCTCTTGACTTACAGAAAACCAAGCCATGAGGACCTGATTTAAAAACGACAAAACAAAACCTGCTTTTGAGGGACTGATAAGAACTTCAAATAAATCTCCATCTTTTATACCAGCGTTACTTATTCTTTCAATTTGTTTTCAGAGCCACGCCTTTGACAAAAATAAACTCTTGATAAGGAAAAAAGTAGACCCTGTTTCAATATGGAGATTTAAATATGTTAACTACTCCATCTAAAAACAAGCGCGGCCCACCACTTGCCTTAACGTATTATCTGTGTTCCTTCCTTCTTCCGAACTAAAACTGACCCCTACCTTGGCTTTAGTAAACGCCCAAGAAAGCTGAAGGGACGGCCCATCGCTGATTTACCTCGTAGAGTTGGCTTCTCCCATTGAAACACCCACACCGAACATGCCTTTGTCACCACCACATTCTTCCTCCAACAAACCACCTCTCCACCAGTCCTCTTGCCTTCACTTGTTTAGCCTCTGGCTCCTGCCAACTGAAAATGCTCCCTCTGAGGTCAGTGGTAACCTCTGTGATGTCACCCATGGCCACGGCTCACACCTCATCCTTCTTGATGGGATGGCAGGACTTAGTAGCACTGGTCCCTTCCTCTTTTGTCCCACATGCTTTCCTAGACTTTGAGGACACAGCTCCCCTACTGGTTTCCCTCCTGAGCCCCTGCTGGACTGTTTTCCTCTAGCCCCTAAATATTCCTCTAGGCTGGGGCCACTGAAATAAAGCTTGTCTTCCTGGGCCCCCTGCTGTCCTCCTTCCGTCTGTGTACAAGCCTGCAGCGATCCTGTCAAAGGTGAATCAGGTGGGTCGCCGCTCTCCCATGGGTCTCACCGTGGTGACCGAGCTCCTCCTCGGGGCCCTGTCTGCCTCTCCAACTTTCTTCTTACCCTGGATGCTTTCATCTCTGTGTTCCAGCTCCATCTGTATTCTTTCAATTCCTTTAGAAGATTTAACTCGGCCACGACTATTATGAGGTTTCCCAGCTTCTCATTTATCAAGGGGGACAAAGAACTACCTACCTCCTGGGGTCATTTGACGAAGTGAATACATCAGAGTAAAGCACTCAGAATGGTGCAGGCTTGCAGCACACGCTATTTGTGCTAACTCAGTAACACACTTTCACCTGTGTCTGCCCAGATTCTGTTTTCCACACAGCCCCCCGAATAAGCCCTTAAAAACAAGATAAAGCCAAATCACTTCCTGACTCTGCTTAGCACCAAATTACAGTTTTTCCTCTCAAAATCACAGGTCCTCACGATGGTTACCTACCACCTCCCTGACCTCATCTCCCACTTTGTCTCCCCCAGGCTCCCTTACTAGATTCAAGCTACATGTACGTCCTTGCTGTCCCTTACACAGGCCAAGCACATTCCTGTTTCAGTTGTGGCTCCTTCTACCCCGAAAGCGTGTTTTCCAGCTATCAGCAGTGGCTTCCTCTCACGTACCCTCCAGGCCCCACAACTGCCCCCTAAGAATCCTCAATCTAGGCACTACTGACATTCTGAGCCATGTCTTGGGGGATGTTTCGTAGCGTCTCTGATCTCTAGCTGCTGGATGCATTGCACCCCAGTGCCCAGTCGTGATAATGAACAACATTCCCAGACACTGACAAGGGTCCCCTGGGAGGCAGAATGGCACACTCCAAAATAAAACCACCCCACAGGCTTCTTCTCTTTTCTCCTTTTCCACAGATCTTTACATGCACACACACGCCTGTGTAGGCTGCTGTAGGCACAGGACCCTCCTCCTAGGATACCCCAGGTATTTTTCCATATCAGAACCCACAGATTCCCCACACTCTTTTGAATAGCTACATATTCAAGTGCATTTGCCTATTACCTTACTGAGGTTCATTTAGGTTCGTTCTTTCCCATTTTTCACTAGTACACACAATGCTGCAACATCTACATTCTAGTATACAAGGTGAGTGTTCCTACAAAGGGGACTGCTGGGACAGAGAGATCTACGTTTGCAATTTTGATACATCCGGATTCCTACACCAGCAGGGAAGCAAGTCTGCTCTTAGTGACCGCCTTGAGAAACTGCAGCTTACCTTCACCGGGGCACCCAGAGCCCGCCAGAGCTTGAGGTCACACTAGGAGCCTGAATGTCTGCCAAATGCAAGAAGAGACCCCGCCTTGTCCATGCAGGCAGTTCCCTCTGTCTGATTCTTCCCATTACATCTGCTCGTCTATGAGTAAAAAGCATACCTATGCTCCATCACTTTGTTTCTGGGAACTTCTTTCCAGAACTGAGTCAATTCTGCTGGGCCCGTGCCAGATGACTGTTCCATTTCTGCAGCCATGATCAGAAAACGGTCTTGGGCAGAGACTGTTAAACCTGCATTCCAAAAGGGTAACTTATATAAACATGAACCTTTACAAAGGGCTGGACACAGGGTTTAAGGCATTATTTTTCAAAACAGTGGAGAAAGAATAGTATGGAAGTACCTTAAAATATTTTCCTAAAGAGGAGGACTTTTTAAAAAATTAAATTTCAACTGGCATCAGTTTAAATGATTTTGTGTGTTAAAAAACCATTTTTACGGGCACCTGGGTGGCTCTGGCGGTTAAGTATCTGCCTTTGGCTCAGGTCACGATCTCAGGGTCCTGGGATGAAGGCCCACGTCGGGCTCTCCGCTTCTCCCTCTCTCTACCTGCCGCTCTCCCTGCTTATGCTTGTTTTGTGTGTCAGATAAATAAAATCTTCAAAAAAATTTTTAATGAGACCCATGGACCCATCTCATTTTACACATGAGAAAACAGATGCCTAGAGCACGGTGAGGTGACTTGTTGATACTCAGCTAATTTCTAGATTCTAGTCCAACTCTCCTGCCTCCGCACCCGGCCCCACCCCGGTGCCATCAGGCCACAACTCACCCCCGTGGGGAGACACGATGATATCAACCGAGGCGCCAGGGTCACAGCTGCTGTTGCTGGGCTTGACTCTGTATTTTTCTGGAGCCGTTGTTCTCACCTGTTTATAAAGACAGTGGTCATATAATAACCAGGAACAGAACAAAAATGCTGCTTGGGGCTAAATGGCTTAAAAATGAGATTTAAAAAGTTAACAGTTAATGAATCAAGTCTACAAAACAACCGCGGTGGTTAGGCACAGAACATATCTTTCCCCATCAATAGGAAAACAGTACCTCAATCTATTTTCACTTAGCCTTTTTAAACTAAAAAAAAAAAATTATGAAATATCCTGTGGCTGGTAATTTCCTAAATTTAGTGCAAATTAAAAAAAAAAACAAACCTGTGTATCAGGACACATTATGATAGCGTTCACAAATTAAAACAAACTAGATATTCAAAGAATATCCAGTCATTAGGCTAGTATCTGGTATGCAATACATTCCAAACTATATCATACTTGGGGCGGGGAAATGCACTTTTGATTTTATAGTTTTATTTTTCACCGTTAATATGAATTATTCATATAATGAAGAGTGATATTCCTTGGGTTTTTATTTACCACAAACATTAAAGCCTGGGATTAATTTGAACATTAGCCTATTATAGCTCATTAAAGATTGAGATACAGGTCCCGAGGAAAATTGTAGATAAGCTATGCCATGTGGTTAAAACTAGAAGGCGATATAACATGCCTAAAAATATCATAAATAAAAACACCATGCGAGTTAAAAATTCTCAATCTTTCAATTAAAATGTCTGAAGTCCCTTCCTATATCAGATTTCCACATAGAATTTATTATACCTTTCTGATATTTACCTTAAATGCTACGATGTTTTTTGTTACATTTGTCAACACTATTAAAGTTTTCTTCTCTCCAGATTCTGTACTTCCAAAATACAGTTCTTCCGCTGGGCTAGGTGGTGACAAAAATGTAAAGCATTTGTATTATTCAGAATAAATGACAATCTAATCATTAGCTGGAAGGGCATTTGGTTAACATTTTCTGCTCATTTGTATAAAGAGATCTCATCAAAAAAGAAAAGATTACAAAGCAACTACCTCATATAGTTTGTGTTTTAATCTTACCAATTCATTGCATGCTATTTAAAAGTCCTATGGTTTCCCCCAAGAATCAAAAGCAAAACAGGAAGAGGAATAGGAGAGAGAATTAGGAAGATTCTGCATTAGCCTATAATCAGCACCATCTTAAGATGCATTTAAACTCTTTGGGAGGTTATAATCGAAACAACAAAGGAACTGCTGCTTCAACTTTAATTACAAAGAGATTAGATGGGGGCATAATTTTATACACCAAGAGAGAAAACCATGACTTAAAATGAAAGATCATTAGAGATGTATTTAAGTCACAGAATAATTCCTTATGTAATTCCTTAATAATGATGGCTTTTTCTAAGTAATATGGAATACAAAAACCACAAAAACTTGGGGTGGGAAGTATTGGTTAAGCAGTAAAGTCAGTGACCCTCAAAATGCAAATCTTCCTATTACTGGCCATGGTAGTACTCACGACCTAAAAGAAAAACTAAAAGACTGAAGCAAAGTTTGTGTAATTACATTAGTCAAATTGTATCAGGTGCCTCCAAACAGTGGGCAGAACTGTTTCTGTTTTAGAGAAAAAGGTGAATTCTTTCGACTGTCCTTCACCTTGAGCTACACATGTAAGTAGATTCATTTTATAACAGGAATGTCTGCACGCAGTAGAGGCAATCATCCGGAGCACACATATTTTTAAGGGCGTGCTTTCTGAGGAGGGCTCTGCCCAACTCTGGGCAAGACAAATTAGCATGGTGGCTGGCTCCCTTTTAGAACCCAATCTGAAATCGACCACAGAAAAGAGAATAAGGTTATAAATCTCAAAACCTCTCTCAGTAACCAGTGCAAAAGCTATGAGACGTGGGGAGACAGACGCTGGTGGGGGTCCCCACGCCTTTGCAAGAGCAGTGCTATGACTTGCCCGGGGTGGGGGGGTGGGGGGGGCAGGGCTAGGGAGGGGCAGAGCCCAAACTGCAGCCCTACTCTGGCTCTACTTTGGCTTTCTCGCTGGGCAGCTCTTCCACACAACGCTTCACACCTGTAAGCTGAGACCTATCGTTCTGACAGGCAGCCAATGGAAAAAAAAAAAACCTGTAACTTCTCAACCAGTAAAAGGAAAAATGGAAAACAAACTTCACAGGAGGGAACCAGCAAAGAGAAAGCACGACCAACAGAATATGCATATGTTGTCCCCCACCTCCACCTCCCCCCCCATAAACACACATGGATGGTAGAGATAAATCCAAATGTAACAATAATCAAAAATGCGTAAACAAACCAGTTTTATCAATTAGAATATCAGATTTTTAAAAAGTCTGGCTGTATTGTTCCTAAGAGTCATACCTAAAACAGCTACACAGAAAGATTTCGAGTAGATGGGAAACGACACATTAGGTCATCACTAAGTAAAGTCGGTATAGCAGTATTAACGTAAGGCCATACAGATTTACCAACGAAAAGAACCATTAATGAGAAAGAGATCTTTACATAATGACAATTATAAACAACCCCGAATCTTAGATTGACTGACCCAGAAACAAAAGTAGAGATGTACTGAAATCTGGCTTTGGTAAAAAAAACAACAACAACCCTATATTTCTAGTTCAGCTTCAGCTTTTAGAAGGTCAGACTGATAAATGCTTAGTTCAATGTCATTTCTGGCATCCCTGAACTTATGCAAGCCAAACAGTACCACAGAAAATGGTAAAAGCATGAGAAAAAACATACATCATTCAGATTAACTATTAACATATGAATATTCACTTTTATTACCTAGTATGAAATGAAGGCCCTTTAAACACCTTTAATGGAATAAATAAAAAAAAAGGTAGCTAAACTATCTACTATGACTGGAAACCAAGGTATGAGTCTTTGGATAGCTTTTAATTTTCACATTTCCACAGTTTAAAAAGCGGTACAGAGTTTGTAATTTTGCAGTTCCTTCAAGATAATCAAGACAGGTCATTAAACCATAGCTAATAAAATCAACTATGATTACCTGATGTGTAATAAGGGCCCTTTAAACACACTCAGTGGTTTTTTGAAAGCTTTCATTTTGGAATCAACCTTTTCATTTTCTTCTGCTTTGGAAGTATGTTCAGTTAGGTTAATCTAAAGACCAAAAAAAAAAAAAATGCAGAAAGGATAAAAAAATTTAGTTTCATGCTGATAGCTGGGCAGTTCATTAGGTCAGAAAGTAAACATAACAATGATTTAATCCAAATTGCAATCTTGAACATAGGTTTAGCACACTTGAATTATGTATTTAACATGTTAACATGACCATGACCATATATTTGAAAGCACAGTTAAATAAGTCACCACAGAAAATATAACATGGTTTTTCCCTTAGTCTTTAAATTTGCTCTAAGTTTTAACATATTTATACCTCTATCAAGCTCCTGATGACTCATAAAAAAGATAACTAAGTGCTCTTTCAAAAGAGAAACAGAGGGACGCCTGGGCGTCTGCCTTCGACTCAGGTCATGGTCCCGGAGTCCCTGGATCAAGCCCCGCATCAGGCTCCCTGCTCTGCAGGAGGCCTGCTTCTCTCTCCCTCACTCCCCTCTGCTTGTGTTCCCTCTCTAGCTGTGTTTCTCTGTCCGATAAATAAATAAAATCTTTAAAAAAGGCAGAAATAGAGGAAGTAGAAGGTTTTAAACTAATTATTTTTAGCCCAGTGAGGGGTATTAAGGAGGGCACGTTTCACAATGAGCACTGGGTGTTATATGCAAACAATGAATCATGGACTACTACATCAAACACTCATGAAGTACTAGATGGTGACTAACTTATCTTAGATAAATCAAAAATATTTTCAATAAAATAGTTCCTTCAAAGTGTGTTGTCTATTTTTATACAAGTGCATGAAATTAGTCTTTTTAACCACCACAGTGACACTAGGTTAGCTAGTACCATCCTTTGTCTTTTTTTTTTAAAGATTTTATTTATTTATTTGACAGAGAGAAACAGCCAGAGAGGGAACACAAGCAGAGGAGAGGGACTGAGGGAGTGAGAAGCAGGCTTCCCGTCGAGCAGGAATCCCGATGTGGGACTCGATCCCGGATCTCCGGGATCATGACCTGAGCCAAAAGCAGTCGCTTAACCAACTGAGCCACCCAGGAGCCCCTGTCTTTTTTAAAAAGATGTGGAAGGACAGCAAGTTAAGTGAATTACTCACAATCACATACCTAGCTAGTTCTAGAATGGTGGACAGGCCGCAGGTTTTGACTCCATTTTATTGCTAAAATTACCTTTTTTAGAAGAGTTGTTTGTTCTTCATTAGAAACTGTTTCCAAGGTTTCTTTGCCATCACTTTCTAGATCTTCTTTACTTGAAGCTTCATCCTCACTGGCAATAGGCCCATTTTCACACAATGGTGTCTGGAAGTCATCATCTACTAGCGGTGGATAGCTATACTTGAAAGGATCCTAAGAGAAAGGAATTTTATAACAGTCTGCTAAGAGGTGGGTAGAGAAATAATTCTCTAAGTAAAATTAAAATCTATTCTCCTGCCCCCCCAAAAAAACCAACAACACACAAACAAAAAAACAAAAAACAAAAACACGAAAAAAGAAAGCCAGACTTAATTAGTGAAAATTTTAAAGAAAGAAACATTTGCAGACACAAAGGGAAAGAGCAGTTAGGTGGTGTGGGCAAATGGCTGGCCATCTGGGAAAGCACCGAGTTGGAGCTTTAGCTCACTGTTTGCACCAGAAGATTTTCAGATGGAAAAAAAATGGGGAAGTGTGTATTTTTAAAAAGCTTATTTATTTATTTATTTATTTATTTATTTATTTTTAGTAATCTCTATCCTCAACCTGGGGCTCAAGCCCATGACCTTGAGAATAACAGTAGCACACTCTGATGATGGAACCAGCCAGGCACTCCAAAAGTGCGTATTTTTTTTAAAACCCAAGTAAGGTTTAAAAAGAAAAACTAGAAAAAGCTCCAGAACAACATGCAGTTATTAAGAAACAAAACAAGGGCGCCTGAGTGGCTCAGTTGTTTAAGCGACTGCCTTCGGCTCAGGTCACGATCCTGGAGACCAGGGATCGAGTCCCACATTGGGCTCCCTGCTCCGTGGGAAGCCTGCTTCTCCCTCTCTCACTCCCCCTGCTTGTGTTCCCTCTCTGGCTGTGTTTCTCTCTGTCAAATAAATAAAAATCTTTAAAAAAAAACACATGAAAAAAATTAAAAAAAAGAGAAACAAAACAAAACATTTCTAATCATAGCACAAAATCTAGCAGGCATAAAATATCGATAAAAATGGAGCACACTAAAATGAAACATCTCTGAATTACAAAAAATAAAATCCAGCAATGAACCAGCCAACCACAACCCCTCATCAAGAAAACCCCCTAAAAAGCCAAGTTTTTTTTTCTTTAAAGCCACAACTGGGAAAATTATGTGCCACATGTATCAGAAACAAGACAGCTTTTGTTAACATATACAAATCAACAAGAAAAGAGTAATAACAGAACAAAAAAATGAAGGAATGATAGAGTTTACAGAAAAAGGACTACCTTTTAAATCAGAAAAAAATGCTCAACATCACTTACAATAACAGAAAGGCAAAAGCACAATATTTTTC
Source organism: Spilogale gracilis (assembly GCA_004023965.1). NCBI lineage: Eukaryota > Metazoa > Chordata > Mammalia > Carnivora > Mephitidae > Spilogale > Spilogale gracilis. The sequence goes on from PITA01005283.1 coordinate 35,105, forward strand.
ACCCAACACTGGCAAAGAGTACAACAATGAGAGTATGTGATGCTGGCAGGGAAGCATTACCACACACTATTGGGAAATGAGCACAAGCCGTTTAGAGGGAAACTGGCAACAGAGAACAAAATTTAAACTACAAATACCCATTCACCTAATGACTTTAACCTTAGGAGTTCATCTTCTACTTAGACTGCTGTACCCAAGTACCAAGAGTTATTTACAAGGATAGTCAGTGCATCAGTATTAATAATGACAAGATTAGGAAACAACTACGTAGTCCTTCAAAGGAGAATTGATTAAAATACATTATATTACATCTATGCAATGGAATAGTCTGTAATGGTTTAAAAAAATCAGGTAGACCTCAAAGAATCAGTATGGTATAACCTAACAAGAAATGATGTGGAAAAAACATTAAAACAAACATACATGAAAAAATAAAATGGACAGAATATCTCCAGGAGAGAAAACTCGGAAACAGTGACTGCCTACCTTTGGAGTGGCAGTGGGGAGTAAGGTGGGGAGGGAGACATGCTTTTCACTAAACTGTTGTACTTTTCAGTCTTTTGGTACTGTTTGCTTTTTAAAAATGGTATCTATGTATTACTTTGGGGGAGAAATTATGTTAAAAACTAGTAGTCCTACTACAATTTGAGTACAGTCCTGAAAAATACACCATTAATGACAGAGAAGGGCGATATTCTTTTCTACCCGTACTGGTTCGAGTTTTTTCTAATCAAAGAAAACAAAAGGAACACTTTTTATCTTGCTAGGCACTTGCTTCTGGTTGAACACAATTATACCAGGTAAGACAGTATATGAAGTAGATTGTAAAAATCAAACAACTAAAATATTACCAATCAAGTTAACCCAAAGCACACCAAATGCACATGCTTGCATAGTTTAGAATGACAAATCATCATGACAGTGTGTTTCACTGTTCATATCACAAACTTAACATATACCTACTTATTCCTGGTCTCTTGTAAGTAGCAAAACCATTTCAAAAAAACTTGATAATATATATTATCTTTTAAATTAAAAAGACTATTCAACAGTAAACAAATGGAAAAAAACTAAAGGCACATGAAAACATATTCAGCACCTCATGGTTACTGATTAAATAATTTATGGTTCATCTCTAGATACAGGAATACTGTGTCACCATAAGCAAGAGTAAAACAGCTTGTCATATTGATTTGGAATGATCTCTAAGACATGTTGTAAAGAAAAAAGTAGGATGCACAACAGTGTGAAAATACACTACTTGTTTAAAAGAGATGGGAGGGAGGAAGAATGACATATATATTTGCTTACATGCATCACATATATACTGTATTGCTTACACGGGCAATACAGATTGGCGGAACTAAATATAAGCCATGGAACTGGGCAGAAGAGTGATTGGGATAGTAGTAGAAAGATTTTCTACTGAATACTGCTTCTGAATATTTGTACTGTATACCAAATACTTTTCAGTTTAGAACCATGTAAATACAGAACCTACTCAATAAAAACTGAACAACTTGAAAACTTAAGATAAAAATGTTGGTAATGGTGTTACTTTGGAGAATCTGTGAGCTTTCTCTGGATGTTAAGGTACCGCCTTTTCTTTTTCCTTAAGGAAAGAATACAGGCCGATGCGCCATGGCGCAGTCCTGTTTCAGAAACACATTTCGAGGACAGTACTTACAGTCCCACCCATGTGGGGAGGCAGGTACTCCACACTGACATAGTCCTGGACTTCATTTTTAGTAGTAAACTTCAACAAACTCACTGCTTCCGGACCAAGCCAGGATTTCACAATTTTGAAAGCAGCTAAAGAAAAAACAGTTACTTCATTAAAGTCGTTCTCTTTCTCAATTAATCTACTGTATGTGCTAATGTAGGTCTTCTGAAATTAGTCTGCGCGAAACACTGTTAGTATGTATCTTTCCGTGGTATGATGATTAACATTCACTAATGCCTGTAGGCATTTACAGTGTGACTATCTGTTATGGTTTTCAAATGTTCTATGAAGATTCAGGAAGATGAAGTTACCTTGATGTGCATCAAGAAACTTATCAAGGTTCTGCCCTCTATATAAATCCATCAATGATCGCCATCACTAAGATTCCCAGACACGGAATCAAATAGCACTGTGGTTTGAGGAATAACTGTGCAATAATATGGACAGAGTCCTTTTTCCTTACATTCCTGATCAACCCCCAACCTGAAAAACCTTCCCAAATGGGAAGTCAACAAGAGAAGGAAGTAGCCCTCCTCATGGGTTTGAGCTAGCCTCAGACTTCATCCTAACCCTGAACTTCTCCGCCTTTCTCCCAAGCCCTGCAGCTTATATAATTGTGAGGAACTGATTTATGGAATCTGTAAGAATACACCGTTATCAAACACAGCTGTTTAGTAATTACAATCTTGTTCTTTCACGCTATTCTAATTTATACTTAATTTTTTTAAACCTTGTTTCCATTCTGACATTCTAAATTACAGAAATTAAAAGAGGGATCCTGCATTAAATTTGCAAAGGCATCAATGAAAAAAAATCAGGAAATAAGACAGTATGACAAAAATTAAATAGTGGTTCAGAAAACTGCATTTTTACTTTGGCTAATTATGCTTAAATTTTACATAAGATTTACATTTTCATTAATTTCAATTTAAAAAGTCTGTGACTTGACATGTTTGAAGCTATACTACTTGAATTAACCCAAGTGCTAAATCTAATTTTTTGTAACAGCTTTGTTGAGATGTAATTTACATATCATAAAATTCACCCTTTTAAAGTATGCCCATCAAAGGTTTTTAGTGTATTCAGACAGTTTGTATACCCATCACCAAGATCTAATTTTAGAATGTGTTCCTAACACCAAAAAGAAACCCCTGCTGATAAGCAATCTCTCCTTATCCTCCCTACCCCATTCCCTGGCAACCACAAATCTACTTTCTGGATTTGTCTATTTCGGATATTACATATAAATGCCACCATACAACATGTAGGGCTTTTTTATTGAGGCTGTTCACTCAGCATGCTTTCATGGGTCATCTATGATGTTGCATGTATTGGTATTTAATTCCTTTTTATTTTTTTAAAGATTTTATTTATTTGACAGAGAGAAACACAGCCAGAGAGGGGACACAAGCAGGGGAGTGAGAAAGGGAGAAGCAGGCTTCCTGCCGAGCAGGGAACCCAATGCGGGACTTGATCCCCGGTCTCCAGGATCATGACCCAAGCCGAAGGCAGTGGCTTAACCAACTGAACCACCCGGGCGCCCTTTAATTCCTTTTTATGGCTGAATAATTTTCCATTGTATGGCTCTACAACATGTGTTTATCCATTCATCAACTGATAAACATTTGAGTAGTTTCCATTTTTTACTATTATGGATAATACTGTGATGAACATCTGTGTACACGTCTTTATGCAGACATATGCTTTCACTTCTCTTGGGAATATATATACAAATGGAATTGTTGGATTATAGGTAATTCTATGTTTAACTTTTTGAGGACTGCCAAACTGCTTTCCAGAGTGGCTGTACCATTTTACATTCTCACCAGTAACGTACGAGGATTCTAATTTCTCCGTATCCTCAACACTTGTTACTTGTCTTTTTGATTACAGCCATCTTAGTTGGTGTGAAGTAGTATCTAATTTGGTTTTGACTTGTAGTTCTATAATGACTAATGATGTTGAGCATCTTTTAATGTGTTTATTGCCCATTTGCATATCTTCTTTGGAAAAATGTCTATTCAAATCTTTTGCTCTTTTTAATTGGGCCATTTGTCTTTTTACTGTTGTGCTGTAAAAGCTACTTATATATTCTAGATGTAAGTCTCTCATCAGATGTAGGATTTGTAAATATTTTATTCCATTCTGAGAGTTGTCTTTTCACCTTCTGGATGGTGTCCTTTGAAGTACAAAATTTTAAATCTTAATGAAGTCCAGTGTTTCTGTTCTTCTCTTGCTTGTGTTTTTTTTTTTTTGGTGTCATATCAAGAAACCACTGCCTAATCCAAGGCCACAGAGATCTACTCCTATGGCTTCGTCTGAGTTTTATAGTCTAACTCTCAGGTTCAGGTCTCTGATCCACTTTGAGCTTATTTTTGAATATGAAAGGAGGTACAGGTCTAACTTCATTCTTTTGAATATGGATATTCAATTATTCCGGTGTCATTTATTAAAGAGACTATTTTTTCTCCAGAGAGATCTTGGAAGACAGCGGCAGAGTAGGAGGACCTTTAGACCTGCCTCGTCCTACAAATACAACTAGATAACTATCAAATCATCCTAAATGCCCTAGAAATTCACCTGAAGACTGGCAGAACAAACTCCCCAGGTAAAGGTAGAGACAAACCCACATCAAAGAAGGTAGGAAGGAGAGACGCATGGCTTGGGAGAGACATGGATTATGGCTGCTGCGGTGGGGAGGGGGCCCTGTTCACAGAGAAGGGCAAGAGGCAGGCTAGCACATGGGAGCACAGCAACCTGCCTGGAGAGCGAGAGGGCCTGAATTTCGGGAGTTCTTGTAATCAGCAGAGCTTAAAGGCAGCCAGCGCTGCGTCTCCTGACCCAGGAGTCTCGTGAGGCTTCGGAACCTGCGGGGACACCGACAGGTCTCACTTCACAAACAGACCAGAGCACATCAGTTGCGACGGGCCCCGTTAGGCCAGGCACCCAGCACTGCCCACCACGGGCAAAGAGAGCTTCTGCAGACGACCAGCCTGGAGGGTCCAGTGGCCAGGACGGGAGAGCAGAGCCCCCACGCCGCACACTGGAGACACCCCCAGCAGCGCCAGGCCCTGGGGAACGGGATACTCCACAGCAGGCCACTAAAGGGCTTCTTCTCCACAAAGCCATTAACCTCAAGAATAGGAGATGGAATGGCCTTTCCTAACATACAGAAACAGGCAGAGAAGATGTGCAGAGTAAGAAGATAGAAGAATTCGTCCCAGGTGAAGGAAAAGGACAAGGCCCCAGCCAGAGATCTAAGTGAAACAGATATAAGTAACATGTCTGGTTGAGAATTTACTTTTATTTTTTAAAAAATTTATTTATTTTAGAGAGACAGTGTGAGCAGGAGTAGGGGCAGAGGGAGAGAGACAGAATCCTTAGCAGATTCCACACCGAGCGTGGAGCCCAACCAGGGGCTTGATCCTATGACCTCGAGGCCACAACCCAAGGAGAAACCTAGAGTCAGATGTTCCACTGACTGCGCCCTCCAGGCACCCCCTGATGGAGAATTTAAGGCAATGATCACAAAGATACACACTGGACTTGAGAAAAGAGTGGAAGGCATCAGTGAGACCATTAACAGAGATAAGGAATAACAAAGCAGAGATAAAGGGCCCGATAAGCAAAAGGAGACACACTTGATGAATGAACAACAGGCTGAAAAGAGGCAGAAGCATGAATTAAGTGACCTAGAAGACAGAGTAATGGAAAGTAATCAAGATGAACAAAAGAGAGAAAAACGCAGTGCCTCTATCAAACATAGTAACATTCATATTACAGGAGTCCCAGAAGAAGAATAAAGAGAAAAGGGGGCAGAGAAGTTATGTGAAGAAATAGTGGCTGAAAGCTTCCCTAATCTGGGGAAGGAAACAGATATCCAGATCCAGGTGGCACAGAGAACCCCTAACAAAATTAACAAAAGCAGGTCCACATCAAGACACATTGTAGAGGTGCCTGGGTGGCTCAATCAGTTAAGCATTCAACTCTTGGTTTTGGCTCAGGTCATGAGACTGAGCCCCACATCAGGCTCTGCACTCTTCTGTACTGCTTGTCCCTCTCCCCCAGTCTCAAATAAATAAAATCATTAAAAAAAGACCTATTATAATTCAGATGGCAAAATACGGTGATAAAGAAAAAATACTAAAAGCAGCAAAACAAAAGAAGACAGTTACATACAAAGAGAATCCCGTAAGGCTTTCACAGAATTTTTCAGCAGAAATTTTACAAGCCAGAAAGGAATGGTATGATATATTCAAAATGCAAAATGGGAAAAACCTACAGCCAAGAATACTCTATCCAGCAAGGTTATCATTCAGAAGAGCTTCCCAGTCAAACAAAAATTAAAGGAGTTCATGACTATTATTAACCCAGCCCTGGAAGAGATATTAAAGGGGGACTCTAAGTGGAAAGGAGAGACCAAAAGTGACAGCAAAAAGTAGGAAACACTGAAGCAGTAAAAATGAATACTTCTGTAAGAAATCAGTCAAGGGACTCACAAAATAAAAGGATACAAAATATGACACCCTACACTTAAAACATGGGGAGAGAAGAACAAAGAATGGGTTCAAACTTAAAAGACCGTCAACTCAATATAGACTGCTATATGCAGAAAAGGTTATTTATATACAAACATAACAGTAACTATAAATCAAAAACCACTAATAAGTATGCAAAGAATAAAGAGAAAGAAATCCAAGTATACCACTAAAGAAAACCAGCAAACCACGAAAGAAAAATGATTAGAGAAAATCTTCAGAAACAACCACAAAACAATAAAATGGCAATAAATATGTATCTATCAATAATTACCCTGAATGTAAATGGACTAAATGCTCCAATCAAAAGGCAGAGGGTGATAGAACGGGTGAAAAAACAAGACCCATCTATATGCTGCCTACAAGAAACTCATTTTAGACCTAAAGACACCTGCAGATTGAAAGTGAGGGGATGGAGAAATATTTATCATGCAAATGGCTTTCAAAAAACAAAAAAAGCCAGAGTAGCAATACTTATATTGGACAAGCTTGATTTTAAAACAAAGACTAACAAGAGACAAAGGAAGACACTAAATAATCATCAGTGGGCTAACCCAAAAAGAAGAAATAACAATTGCAAATATTTATGCACCCAGCATGGGAGCACCCACATACACAAAATAGTTAATAAGAAACATAAAGGAACTCATCAATACAACATTGTAAGACTTTAACACTGAACTTACATCAACGGACAGATCATCTAAACAAAATATAAACAAGGAAACAATTGCTTTGAGTGACATGCTGGACTAGATGAACATTCAGAAAATTCCACCCAAAGACAGCAGAATACACATTTTTTGTCAAGTGCGCACGGAACATTCTCCAGAACAGATCACATATTAGGTCACAAAACACACCTCAACAAATTAAAAAAGATCAAAGTCATATCATGCATCTTTTCTGACCACAAGGCTACGAAACTAAAAGTCAACCACAAGAAAAAAATGTGGAGAGAGCACAAATATGTGGAGGTCAAATAACATGTTACTAAACAATGACTGGATCAACCAGGAAATCAAAGAAATAAAAAAGTACGTGGAAACAAATGAAAATGAAAACACAGTGACTCACTATCTCTGGGATGCAGCAGGACAGTTCTAAGAGGGAAGTTTATAGTCATACAGGGCCACCTCAAGAAGCAAAAAAAAAAAAAAAAAATCACAAACCTGACTTTATATCTAAAGGAGCTGGAAAAAGAATAATAAACAAGGGGCGCCTGGGTGGCTCAGTTGGTTAAGCGACTGCCTTCGGCTCAGGTCATGATCTCGGAGACCCGGGATCGAGCCCCATATCGGGCTCCCTGCTCGGCTGGAGGCCTGCTTCTCCCTCTCTCACTCCCCCTGCTTGTGTTCCCTCTCTGGCTGTGTTTCTCTCTGTGAAATAAATAAAATCTTTAAAAAAAAAAAAAAAAAAAAGAATAATAAACAAAACCTAAAACCAACAGAATGAAGGTAATAATAAAGAACAGAGCAGAAACAAAAGACATAGAAACAAAAGAACAACAGAACAGATCAATGAAACCAGAAGCTGATTCTTTGGAAAAAAAAAAACAATGAAATAGCCAGCCTTATCAAAAAGAAAAGAGAAAGGACCCAAATAAGTAAAATCACAAATAAAAGAGGAGAAAAAACAACAAACACCACAGAAATACAATTATAAGAGATTATGAAAAACTATATGCCAACAAACTGGACAACCTAGAAGAACATTCTTAGAAACATATAAATGAACAAGCTTGAAACACGAAGAAACAGAAAATGTGAACAGACCAATTATCAGCAAAGACACTGAATCAGTAATCAAAAAACTTCCAATAAACAAAAGTCCGGGACCAAACGGCTGCACAGGCAAATCCTACCAAACATTTAAAGAAGCATTAATACATACTCTTGTCAAATGATTCAAAAAAAAAACAAAGAAAACTTCCAAATTCATCCTATGAAACCAGTATTTCCCCAGTACCCAAACCAGATAAAGATACCACAAAAAAAGAGAACTACAGTCCAATAACTGATGAACATAGATGCAAAAATCCTCAACAAAACACTATCAAAACAAATTCAACAGTACATTAAAATCATTCACCACAATCACGTGGGATTTATTCTTGGGTTCCAAGGGTAGTTCTATATTCACAAATCAATGTGATATAGCACATCAATAAGAGAAAAGATAAGAACCATGTGATCATTTCAACAGACGTAGGAAAAGTATTTGACAAGGTACAACAGCTAACATCATCTCAGTGGGGAAGAGCCTTTCCCCTAAGGTCGGGAACAAGGCAAGGATGTCCATGTTTAGCACTTTTATTCGACATAGTACTGGAAGCCCTAGCCACACGCAATCAGACAACAAAAAGAAACAAAAGGCATCCAAATTGGCAAGGAAGAAGTAAAACTTTCACTATTTGCAGGTGACATGATACTATATAAAGAAAACCTGAAGGACTCCACCAAAAAACTTCTAGGACTGAAAAATGAATTCACTAAAGTCACAGGATACAAAATCAATATAGAGAAATTTGTTGCAATTCTATACACTAATAATGAATCAGCAGAAAGAGAAAGATAACAATCCTATTTACAATTACACCAAAAAATAATAAGAAAACTAAATTTAAATTAAATAAATTTAACCAAAGAGGTGAAAGACCTGAAAACTATAAAAACACTGGTGAAAGAAATTTAAGACAACACAAAGAAATAGAAAGACATCCCATGCTCATGGATTGGAAGAACAACTATTGTTAAAATGTCTATACTACCCAAAGAAATCTACACAATTAATGCAATCCCTAATCAAAGTACCAACAGCATTTTTCACAGAACAAATACCATTACATTTGTGTGGAACCACAAAATACCCCGAATTAAAAAAATAATAATAAAAAAAATAAAAAATAAAAAAAAATACCCCGAATAGCCAAAACAATCTCAAAACAAAACAAAACAAAACACAAAGGTGGAGGCATCATAACTGCAGGCTTCATGTTATAATACAAACATGTAGTAATCAAAACAGTATAGTACTGGCACAAAAACACAGACATTGTTCAATAGAACAGAACAGAAAATTCAGAAATAAACCCACAATTATATGGTCAATTATCTTCAACAAAGCAAGAAAGAGTATCCAATGGGAAAAAGATGGGTCTTTTCAACAAATGGTGTTGGGAAAACTGGACAGCAACATGCAGAAGAATGAAACCGGACCACTTTCTAACACCGAAACCAAAAATAAATTCAAAATGGATTAAAGACTTAAATGTGAGACCTACAATAGAGCACAGGAAATAACTTCTCTGATACTGTCTATAGCAACTTTTTTCTAGATAGGTCCCCCAGAGGCAAGGGAAAGAGAAGCAAAAATAAACTATTGGGACTACACCAAAAAAGAAAAAAATCTTCGGAGTGAAGGAAACAATCAACAAAACTGAAAGGCAACCTACTGAATGGGAGAAGATATTTGCAAAGGACATATTTTTTTTAAAGATTGATTTATTTGAGAGGAACAGAGAGGTAGGGGGAGGAAGGAAGGGACAGAAAGGGTCAGAGAACGTGTGGAGGGAGGGGTAGAGGGAAAGGGAGAGAGAGAATCTCATGCAGACTCCCTGCTGAGCACGGAGCCCAACCCGGGGCTTAATATCACAACACTGAGATCATGACCTGAGCTGAAATTAAGAGTTAGACACTTAACTGACTGAGCCCCCCAGGCGCCCTGCAAATGATATATCTGATAAAGGGTTAGTATCCAAAATATATAAAGAACTTATAAAACTCAACACCCAAAAAAATAATCCAACTAAAAATGGGCAAAAAACATAGACATTTCTCCATAGAAGACATCCAGATGGTCAACAGACACATGAAAAGATGCTTTATCATCACTTATCATCAGGGAAATGCAGATCAAAACTACAATGAGCTATCACTTCACACCTGTCAGAATGGCTAAAATCAAAAACACAAGAAACAACACGTATTGGCGAGGATGTGGAGAAAAGGGAACCCTCACGTACTGTTGGGGGGAATGCAAACGGCTGCAGCCACTGTGAAAAAAAAAACAAACCAGTATGGAGGTTCCTCAAAAGGCTAAAAATAAAACTACACTATGATCCAGCAATTGCACTATTGGGTATTTACCCAAAGAATACAAAAATGCTAATTCAAAGGGATACAGTCATCCTTCTATTTATGGCAGCAATATTTACAACAGCCAAGATATGGAAGCAGTCCAAGTGTCCATCAATTAATGAATGTGATGTGGTATATATAATGAAATCTTGCCATTTGCAATGACATGGATGGAGCTCATATGTGGAATATAAGAAACAAATGAACAAAGGGAAAAAAAGAGAGACAAATCAAGAAACAGATTCTTATTTGTAGAGAACTGATGGTTACCAGAGGGGAGGGAGTGGGTTAAATACATGATGAGGGTTAAGGTACGCACTTGTCATGATGAGCACTGCATGATGAAAATAAAAACGTAAAAAACACTATTCTGTCTCCACTGAAATGTCTTGGTACTACTGTGAAAAAAAGGAATTACTCATAAATATTACGGTTTATTTCTGGATTCGCAACACTATTTTACTGATATATATGTTTATCCTTATGTCTATACCACGAAATCTTAATTACTGTAGCTTTGTACTGAGTTTTGAAACTAAGAAGTGTCAGTCCTTTAATCTCATTGTTCAAGATTATCTTTACCACTCTTGGTCTCCTGCACTTCCGTGGGCACTTAAGAACAAGCTTGTCAATTTCTGTAAAAAAAGGCAGCTGGGATCCTGACAGGGACTGCACTGAATAGGTACAGGGAGTCAGGAAGTACTGCCATCTTAACAATATTAGCTCTTCCAATCCATGAGCAAGAAATGTCTGTTCACTAAGATCTTGAATTTTCTTCGATGGTGTTTTGTAGTTTTCAAAGTATGAGTCTTGAACTTCTTTTATTAATTTTTACTTCTAAGTATTTTATTCTTTGTGATGCTATTATAAGTGGAATTTTTTCTTAATTTCATTTTTGGATTACTCATTGCTAATGTGTAGAAATACAGTTGAATCTGTATATTGATTTGTCCATTTCATCTATATCATCTAATTTCTTGGCATACAAGTGTTTACAATATTCCCTTATAATCCTTTTAATTTCTCTAAGGTCAGCAGTGATGTCTCTTATTTCATTCCTGATTTACATCACTGGAGTCTTTTTTTCTTTATCGGGTTAGCTAAAGTTCTGTCAATTTTATTTAACTTTTCAAAGAACCAAGGTTTAGTTTCATTGGTTTCTCTACTGCTTTTTATATAACAACTGACTAGCAAACACAAATGAAAATGTACACTCTGAAAATAACATTAAAATCACAATCATGTTAAAGTTGGTAAAGAGTGTTTTTCCACTCTTTCAGTAATTTTTTTTAACCAAAAAATGTATCATGACGGTCTTATAGGATGATAATGTGCCCGCAGAGATCTGGAGTAAATTTCAGATTCATCCTACCTTCTTCATCAATACCCGAAGCCCTTGAGAAAATCTAGCCAATGCCTGTGTTCCGTGACATGCCCATCTGTGGGTGACAAACTGAGCCATCTGGCTCTAGTTTCACCTGAATGGCTGAACATCCTGATGCTGTTTTTAGAGAAGACTAAGGCATATCCTGTCCAGAACCTGGGGGTAGAATGTTTGCTTAGGGTTTGCTTAGGAACAGCCTTGGGTGTTCAGCCTCTTAAGAGTACACACCAAGCACAACATAAACATTTTTTTAAACCACCACAGAAATATGGCTAAATTGGAAAAAAGGAAATCAGACATTTTGTTTTAGCAAAGTATAACTAATATACTCACCATTCATTATCCAAGGCATATCAAAGATGACCATTTTTGCTGAAAGAAAAAAAATTGAGATTTTGAAGCATAATCAGTTTAATATTCTACAAAATTTAATGTCTGCAAAACTACATTATGTAGGCAGAATATATACAAATGGCCTCTAGTTCATTGGAATGAATAGTGTTCCAATTCATCTTTATATAGACCCATGAATTTATTAATAGTTCACTCAAAAGAATCTTAGATATATTTTATTAGGTAATAATGATATCTAAACTATTTATAAATGGCTCTTCACAAACTTTTAGATATTTTAATAAACAAGTGGGTATTTTATTTTCATTTTGGATATAAAAGGAACAAGCTAAGAATATGGGGTTGAGATTCCCTACTGACCCCTTGATTGGTACTATAATGCTTAATGAATCAGGGTACACGGCAGAACCAAGAACTGAGAGGGAATAGCACATCCTCCAACTAGGCATTCACTTTACCTAAAAAGACTCATGAATATGCCCTCTGAAGACATGAGAGCATAGGGGTAACAATGGCACTGATCCTTGAGATCCAGCATGTTTGCTGTCTATTTCTTATGCTACATGAATAATAATGTGAAAGCATGTCAACGTAAGATGATTTAGGGATTTTAAGCTTTAATATCACCTAAGTCAGGAGTCTCAAAAGACCCTAATTGTGGTATTTGCCAGGGCTATGCCCAGGCAGACCTGTGAGTTTTCATTTTCTGATATCTCTGTTGTCTTTCTTTTGCTTTTGCCACTTTTAGTCCACTGGAGTTAAAATATATGACTGTTTACATGTGGGACAGCATCTTGATTTCTCCAGGGGGAAACCATCATATAAATCCAATAAGTCAAAAACAAATACATAAGATTTAGGAGTTCTTCATTCAGGTAATTAATGCAAGAATCACAATTAAAAATAAACTCTAAAAGCCAGATTTAAGTGCAGTATATGCTAATTTTTTTAAGATTTCATTTATTTATTTGAGGGGCGCCTGGGTGGCTCAGTTGGTTAAGCGACTGCCTCCGGCTCAGGTCATGATCCCCGAGTCCCAGCATCAAGCCCTGCATGGGGCTCCCTGCTCAGCGGGAAGCCTGCTTCTCCTTCTCTCACTCCCCCTGCTTGTATTCCCTCTCTTACTGTGTTTCTCTCTGTCAAATAAATAAATGAGATCTTTTTTTAAAAAGATCTCATTTATTTATTTGAGAGACAGCATGGGCCCAGGGGAGGGGCAGAGAGACAGAGAGAAGCAGACTGCCCCGAGCACCAACCCTGATGTGGGACTCGATCCCAGGACCCTGAGATAATGACCTGAGCCAAAAGCAGATGCTTAAGCGACTGAGCTACCCAGATGCCCAAGTCTAATGTTTTCTCAATGATAATTTTATAACAATTAGTAACACAGTATATTTTGTGTATGAGTACTGCTTATCACAGTGTATTTTAACAATATTGCTTTTCTGTTTCTTACATGTAAGAAGTTCCATATAATAAAGATTATTTTAAATGAGTTGAATAAAAATGGGATATCTTCAAAATAAAGGTATGTTTTTATGTACTTATATATGTGTGTATGTTACAGGATGCCATCTATACAGAACTTAAATTCTTTTTTTTTTAAAGATTTTATTTATTTGACAGAGAGAAACAAAGCCAGAGAGGGAACACAAGCAGGGGGAGTGAGAGAGGGAGAAGCAGGCTTCCCGCCGAGCAGGAAGCCCGATGTGGGGCTTGATCCTGGGTCTCCGGGATCATGACCTGAGTCGAAGGCAGTCGCTTAACCAACTGAGCCACCCAGGCGCCCCTAGAACTTAAATTCTTAAAACTATAAAGGACAATGATTATGAAAATTTCCCCTTATATCTACTAGGATACGCACTTAAACTTCTATGCACACATTTAAGTTCCTCATCAGAAAATAACACTTCGGGTACTAAGTCTATAATAATATAAAGCAATCTCAGCCATTGCTTATAGCTTCTATAAATTGTATTTTTTATAAAGGAGTAAGTTACTTACAGAGGTATTTAGGATAATAAACTTTAAAGCAGTTGATGATAAAGCGCACAAAGTCCATGTCCTAAAAGAAAGATTATACATTTAAATCTTTAAGACTATCTACATTAGAGAATTTTAAATTGCACATTTCTAAAGGTGATAAACGATTAACTACAAATGAGACGATTCTTTAAAAAATAAGCTCATATATAAATACCTATCTATATTCCCAGGGATTAAGGTTTTAAGTCATTAAGCTACTTACAATAATCAGTCCTAAAATCAGGTAAAGGAAATCAGATGCTTAAACATCATTCTGGTTACCTCTAACTAGTGAGATACTCCAGGCTGCTGAAGTACCACGGCATTATAAAGTGGAGCTAAAAGCAATGCCTATAGAGGAATTCTAAAAATCTGTTAAACAATTAAGGGATTACTGAAACACGTATACAGTTTATCATCTCACTACTTGGAATGATAATACACATAACATCAATTCTGGTATATTTGCTTTTTAAAGCTAATTTCTACACCTTGTAATAGTTTCAATAAAATATATTTTATCAATCTTTTACACAACAGCTAATCTGAACACACTGGTATGCTGTATCTACTTCACTTTTAGCTTCTTTCCTCTTATTTAGGGACCTAGAATTAGAATAAGAATTTTTTTAGATTATATTATATTTGAGTGTTGTTCATTGACTCCACTTCCTGGGAAACTTTATGAACATAACTATCTGTTGGTTCTACTGCACTGAACACAGCAACATGAAATTAGGTCATGTGGGTCACTATTCACACGGATCATTTCATTCCATGTTATTCCATGGCCACAATCCGACTTACTAACCCTGATCAGGCTGTCTTGTAAGGACGGTAGGATGAAAGATAAACAGGCAAACTTAAATCCATCAATTACTGAAAGGTGAGTTGTCCAGAGATGAGTCTATAAAGTCATTTCTAGGATGTGAGTTGCAACATCTTTCATTTCAGTAAATTGAAAGCATCCTTAAGGGTCTTAAGTATTTTTTATGAAACAAAGCCTGGTATATAATAGTACCTTTATAACTAATCATTATATCCACTGTGCACCGAGTATAATAAATTTGATTTAAGAGTCAAAGAAATATCTCAAAATAACTAGCTGTATAAAAATATGGTTATCTAGTATATGATCTGTGTGGCCCCCGAGACTTTGCCCAAAAAGTCTTCCTCCAATATTCTTGTTTTCATTTTTTAACTGAGTAGCCTTGCTTATAAAATCCCAAGTTACTGCTAATTCAAGTGGATTTGATAGTATACCACTGGTTTTAAGTACATTAGTGGGCACTACATTAAAAAGTTCCATGAAATCTGCTGCTCTGCGTTCTGTGAGATATCTTCAAGGACTATTTATTATCTTGTGAAATGTCCTCCCTTTGGGGACCCATGAAATACTTTTCTCTCTAGTTCAAGTATCAGGAATGAATATACTTCTCCTAAGACTCTGGTTTTAAAGTATGGCCACAGAAGGGCGCCTGCGTGGCTCAGTGGGTTAAAGCCTCTGCCTTCAGCTCAGGTCAGGATCTCAGGGGCCTGGGATCCAGGCCTGAGCAGGGAGCCTGCTTCCTCCTCTCTCTCTGCCTACTTGTGATCTCTCACTCTGTCAAATAAATAAATAAAATCTTTTTAAAAAAAAGTATGGCCACTGAAACAATTTTAAATGATTCCATTTCTTTCAGGCAGGCAGATGAAAGACTGGACTCCAATTAGTGGCCCAACTCTAACAAATAGCTTTTAATTTTTTTTTGCCTTGCAATTCTGCGTACTGTTTATAAGCCAACTTAAATCCTTTGTGAATCATGCGGGAGTCATATATAAAAATAACTCAATTCGAATTCAGTATTCTAAAACATTAATAATGATTTAAATACTTAGTAATGCAAATAAACCTTATTTATAAATTAAAGATAAAGAGATAGCATATAAGTAGCTTGAAAAAAAAATCAGTTCAAGTCAATTCCTTGCCCCTAAGTTTGGCAATAAAAAACAGTAGCATTTGTTTATGATTCTGGGTTAATAGTTAGAAACTATCACATACAAAGGATGACAGAATCATGATTTATTTTTATGGAACACCTATTTATCTAGGTATTTTGATTTAGACTTTGGGTATAAAACAATTTACTCTGTAATCTACAACTCACTGAAATAGAAACAAGATTGAAAAGATCCAGGGCAATGGGCTCCTAAAATATATAGAGAGATATATATAGAGATAAAGATGAAAATAAAAATGTGTGATCCCACCACCCTAAAAACTTCTTGTTCTTTCTACGTTGTTTTTTGTTTGTTTGTTTTTGATGTCTAAGAGGCTAAGTATCACTAGGACATAATCCTGTCGTCTTTTTCATTATTCATTTTTATTTTTTAATTTATTTTTTATTATTTAATTTTTTGATGTAGTTTTCTATGATTCATTGTTTGCAGAAAACACCCAGTGCCATTCATTATTCATTTAAAAAAATAAAGGTATTTTCCAGTATTACCAGAACTGATTTATAAACATTGTATACAGCTACATATACTCTATCAATTAAGACGCCATAATTTACCATTTGGCCATGCTGACATTTATATTTTTCTACGTTTCTGATTTTATTTTTTTCAAAAATGTTTTCTAAGTTTTCACTATTTTATTTTTTTTTTAAGCTTTCACTATTTTAAATGACACTCTGAAAAAAAAAACAAAACAAAACACTTGGCACACAATGCTTTTTTTTCTGTATTCGGGATTATTTCTTTAAAAGAGATTTCCAGAACTTAGTTACCAAGCAAAGAACACGAACGCCTTAAGATTCTTAACATACTTTGCCGAGTGGATTTGCAAAAAGGTTTCACTACTGCGCCAGGCAGGTGTGTGAAGGCCATTTAACTGCTACCAGAAGTAGCTACGGTTTGAATGTAAGAGACAACAGCTACAATCAACGTGCCAAAGGCTCCCCATCCCTGCTGAAGACTCTGGAGTTACTAAGGTCACAAGGGCCCAGATTAAAGTCTATTGGGTTTTACTTATTTTTTAGGCTTGACAAAATCACCCGAAGAAAGCCGGTTTCCAAAGCTAACCAAATCAAGCAAAAACAACAACAACAAAAACCCGCCAACAAAACGACCAAGTGCCGTATGTGCAAAAGTCAGGTGAACATGTCACAACTGCCAAATGTGGTATGAACCTAACGGTACTGCAGAGAGCACGCATTACTCTCTGCCAGGCATGGGGTTAGGTGCTGCGGGATATTAGTTCTGACAAAAGAACTATTATCACAGCTATTCATTACTCTGCAGGCTTCCACGTCCCACCCTGACACCTTGCACATCACACGAAGAACATTTCTAGGAAAGACACAGTTTACAATGCCAAATACTGAAGCAAATTTCTGTCTTTGCAAATCCTATTTCACGCCTGACTCCCAAAACACAAGGAACACAAACCCCAAACAGAACCTGGCCAGCTCAAACATACAGCAGTATTTGGTTGGGAGGGGCGGCGGGGAGGACATGTCGGTACATAATGCTTGCACATTAGAGAAATGCTTACTATGCTATTTATTCCAGTTTCTGATAGGTCGAACATCACTGTTACGGGTTTCCCATTTTCTCTTTTAGCGTAACGTTCCAACCAGAATGCAATAAGCTTCTTTTTGTCCAACATGGTCTTATGGTCTTTTACGTGATACTTCACCCTGATCCAGACTTTTAATACAACATAGGATAAAAATGAAAAAATACGTCATTAGAACATTATTTTACACACAGATAGATCATTCCTTTCCCTTAACATTTTACATTTAAATTCATTTTCTTGCTCAGATTAAAAACATCTCTTCCTTTTTTTAAATAAGAAATAGTGTGCACTTGGGAACTTTAGGGGCAGAAATGGAAACTCTTCTCCCCACTTGGAAAATAAATAAACTTCTTTAATAAGTAAGAGGGAAAAGAAAATACAGGTGAACAAACAATATTTGGCAATAACCTAAAAGTACTCTTCACTGTGCGTGACCAGAAAGCCAGCCAGTGGTTCTGTGAAGACTAGAACAAACAACCCACGTGGGGAAGTAGGCCCGATAGAGGTACGAGGGCGGCCCGAGTTGGGGCGGGCGTGTGACAGAGTGCCACAAACCACTCAGTGCAGGGCAGCTGGGGCAAAATGTGGCCGGTGCTGAGAAGAGAAGCTCAAGGGACAAGGGCTGGGCTGGAAGGACTCCAAGTCAAACGCTAAGGTGTGCTTTTCCTACTTAAGACATCCCTGGGGGGGGGCAGCAGCAAGGAGGGGAGAATGGAAGAGGCAGAGAATAACAGGGAAGGCAGTTATTAGGGTCTGAGCTGACGAAGTGCTGATGGAAATGGGGAGGGGGCTCCACTGAAGCCGTGGTGGGTGCGGGACCAAGGCTGTGAGCCTGAGCTGGGTGGTGCGGAAGGAAGGAGGGCAGGCGACGGGATGCGGCGCAGTGGCACTTTTGTGTTGAAGGTGGCCAGCATCAGCCCAGTGGCACCAGTCAAGTGGGTAGCTCGGTATACAAGTGCACGTCACCTGGGGACCGTGTGGGGTCATCACTCTTTGTGGGGAGGCAAGGTCCTTGAGCTCACCCAGGTGGGAAGGAAAAGTAGTCAAGAAAGGAATGAAGCCTGGGAAGCGCGTGTGAGGTACGGGGAATGAGAGCAAAGAGAAATGAAGACTGGAAAAGAGAACCAGTGACAGGGGGAAATGCTAGGAGAATATTGCTAAGACAGGAGTGGACCACAAGCCGCAGAGGGGGCGGACGGGCAAGCAAGTGCTCGGGATGGCGCTCTGACACTCCTGCCCAGTCACAGCCTTCGGAGAAACCAAGCTGGATTTTGGACAAAGAAGAGAGGGGAATAACAAGGAAGCCATCCGGATGGTAGGAATGGTTGTTACTCATCCTCCTGCTATGACAGATTTCACAAGAACTTAAGGGGAGAACACTGGTGGGGGATGGGGGGTGGGGCATGGATAGGATAGGGACAGACATCGAACTTGAAAAACCCTTAGCAACTGGTGAAAAGATTTTCCATGAGAATACTGGGTTGAATTTTAATATCGGTAAATAACAAAGAAGATAACGACTCTGAATTACATTATTTTGGCTCTGTTACAGGAGATGGCATCTGCCTTCACCGCCTACTTTACCATAAAGCAAACAGTACATACAACAAAGTGACACTCCATCAATCAATCTTGATGGAGTGTCAGAGGATCCCAGTGATCCCCAATTGTGGGAAACCTGATGTGTGGTAATATGAAGGTTCTGCCTACTATTAATTCAGTTGAGATAAATGCATCTCAAAATGTTGAAAAGCCAGTACATCAATTAAATATACTTACACAACTTGTTGCCTTCTTTGTCATAACCGTGGAGATAAATACCACCAATTTCCAATAACCATCTGGGAATGGAGGATTCAGTCAGGTCTAAAAAAAGGATAAACCTGATGAGTAATTGTAACTTGGGGGCCTTTTAAAAAGAAACCTTTACAATGTAAAGGTTAATGTTATAGCGTAGGTCTGATATTAAAAAAGATAAGCTTACTCAAATATCTAGAAAGAATCTCTGGCAATAAAAAATGGTGCTTCTTATGAAGTAAACATACTACATAGACATGGATGAGAGAAATGGGAAAAAAATCCATTTCCCTTGACACATCGGCCATCATTATGTGGACACATTTCCATGTTTTGGTTGTGTTTCACACAGTAACTTTCAACAAATACTATCACTACTGGACAATTTCAAGATAACATGCTAGTAAATATTCATATTAAAGCTTCTGGATTGGGGCGCCTGGGTGGCTCAGTGGGTTAAAGCCTCTGCCTTCGGCTCAGGTCATGATCTCAGGGTCCTGGGATCGAGGCCCGCATCGGGCTCTCCGCTCGGCGGGAAGCCTGCTTCCTCCTCTCTCTCTGCCTGCCTCTCTGCCTACCTGTTACCTCTGTCCAATAAATAAATAAAATTAAAAAAAATTCAGGATTGATTTAAAAATCACTTATGGTTTCTCTAGTAAAATACTTTTCTACAAAGACTGATATTCAATAGAGTCTAACACATTTTATAATCTTGGGGCAAGTGTAAAATACTTCAAAAAAAAAAAAGCCAGCTCCTTTAGCAGGAGGAACAGAACATGGTGTGCCCAGTCTCTAGTAAGGACACAGCAAGGCGGCAACTGCCAAGACTTCTGTTTCATTCGCCAGTAGTTCCCTGAGAACTTTCGAAGATTTTTTACCTTTCTGCACCACCCTTTTACCGTATCTTGGCTCTGTGTCACTGGAAACTAGCAATTCCATAAAAGAAAAAACTACTGTTGAGCTTAAAAGTTCATTCTCTACTTAAATGATTTCTATTTCTGTGCTTGATTAATAAATGCTTCACTGTTTGTTGAAATGATTTATGGTACATTTCCAATTAAATTATTTCTTAAACACTTCCCTTCTCTTGGATTCTTTCTACAAAGTATGAGACTGCAGAAAGTATCTGCTCTGGATTTATTTGTTGAGGGTTTTTTTTTTGGTTTTTTTTTTTTTTGGTCTAAGTCTCCAGACTCACTCACTCCAGGGTTTGTAACCCTCAAGGTCTAGAAATCCTTCTTTGCACTTCATCAAAACCAGCAGTAATGCCAGATTCCTCCTGTTAAATTTTTAGAAGAGAAGGGTTCTTCCTTTCCTGTGAAGGGCTCTTTATATACTTGAAGACTATTGAAAAACACACACACACACACACACACACAAAACCCCCTTTTTAAAAAGATTTAAAACTCCCATTTTGGGGGAATATGTCAATCTAGAATTGGGTCTTACAATCAGTACGTTAAGCAAAGGCTGCCATAGGCATTTTGGGATAAGCCTGCTTTTTTAGGGACCCCCCAATTATTTTGTAATGCTATGGGGGCACCTATTAGCACAAGGAACTCTGGGGATAGAGAAAGACTTAAGGCAACAACTGAAAAACAAAAGAAAACAGGAAAATGGTATCTCCTCCGTATCTCTAGGCCTAGTAGTGATGAGGCAGTCCTGCTACTGTTCAATGGTACTGAACTAAACAAGCACAGATTAGGAAACTCTGCTCTGAGTGAAAGAATCTGAATGTAATTCTGCCTCCTGGTGATCTGATTTCCCTATGAATGGTACTACTTTTAAGACATTTGTAAGATGCTCCTTTAAAGGATTAGTGGGTTTTTATAAAACATTATACTTTGATGTTTATGATGATTACCAAGAATATTTGCAAATACACTATTCGATAAATGTAGAACTAACGTTTATGCAGGGGACCACATTACTTTCAAAGTTAAATTGAATGTCTTACCGTTGACACACATTTCTTTCCTCCACTGGAAACTCTCATCAAGCATCTTCAGTGTTTCATCAACAATATTATGTCTCCAAAGTAAGTAACTTTCAACCCAGTTATCATCTTGTTGTAGCCTTTCAACATCACGTGGATCATATTTATCTGGTTTATCTGGGGAAAAACAGTAATAAATAGCCAAGTCAGATAAATTCTGCAGTGAGTAGTAACACTAATGCTGGGAGAAAAAAGATAGGCACGACAAAGCTAAGCTACAAAAGACAGCTATCTGAAGGATGAAGTTCAGATAAAAATGCAATGTAAAGGACTGACGGAATTTCTAATTGAGAGAATAAAGTTATCCAAGGATGGCAAGCTAAAATAAGCCATAGTAGAATTCAAAAATAAGACCACAGTAAAATATCTTTTTTAAAAAAAGATTTTATTTATTTATTTCACATAGAGAGAGATCACAAGCAGGCAGAGAGGCAGGCAGAGAGAGAGGAGGAAGCAGACTCCCTGCTGAGCAGAGAGCCCGATGCGGGCCTCGATCCCAGGACCCTGAGATCATGACCTGAGCCGAAGGCAGAGGCTTTAACCTGCTTCGCCACCCAGGCACCCATAGTAAAATATCTTTTAAGAAATTTTTATTCATTTGAGAGACAGAGAGAGCACGAGCATGAACGAGTAGCAGAGGGAGAGGGAGAAGCAGACTGCCCGCTGAGCTAGGAGTCCTCCCATGTGGGGCTTGATTCCAGGACTAGGAGATCACAACCTGAGCCAAAGGCAGACACTTAACCATCCGAGCCACCCAGGTGCCCCAAGACCACAGCAGAATATTTTGCATGACCCTCTCTAAAACTATAAGCCAACGTCTACGAAGATGATGTTGCCTCAAGTTGAAATCTTTACCCCGGTCAATGAAAAAATGAAGTTTTATATATAAAGAAATAAGCTGTACTTAAGAAGACATTTGATTGGCAATATCATTTTAAGTTTTTGAAAGATTTACTTATTTATTTTAGGGGGAGGGGTAAAAAGAGTCTTAAGCAGACTCTGCGCTGAGTGCAGAGCCGGACCCGGGGCTCAGTCTCACGACCCTGAGCCAAAACCAGAGTCGGATGCTCACCTGACTACACCAGGCAGGTGCCCCTGGCAAGGTCATTGAAAAAAAAAAAAAGAAATACAAAAGGGAAAACTGACCATGTGTGTAGCAGTTAACATCTCCCATAATTTACTGGAGTAACTGCTTCCAATAGTAATTTATCTGCTCACACACAAGCTATGGTCCTTGATATTCCTCTTTCCACATCTTCCATTATTTTTCTGTAACTGAATCTGGTCTCCTCACAACCACCCCTGCACGTCCAAACTCTACCATTCTGAGACTGCTTTCATATGCTTCCTCTTCCACAAAAATTTCCCTCAGCCCAGAAGGAATTCCTTCCCTCCTGTGAACAGCTGCAGCACTTAACCTAAGCCTTTCTAAGGCCCTTTCAGCACGTTGTGCCCTAACTTCCCACATAGAGCCTGCGTAATAGCAGTGTCCACACTGTAGGACTCCCTCAAAACAGGTTACACTAGTGCCAATGAAAAGGCCTTCAGGATAGCTGGATCTAATCATTCTCTATTTTTATTTTCTCAGCTAATGGAGCCCTCCCAGGGACCCAAGTGGGAACTTCTGAAAAATTCCCTGGCTCCCTCGTCTCCATTTTTTTTTTTTTTGCATCTAGTTAGATGCCAAGTTTTATAGATTCGAATTCCTGTTTGCTCTGCCTTATTTCAAGCCATCAGAGATAACAGCTAAAAGGGCAGGAAAATATAAAGTGCAAAGACTCTTTGTTGAGTCTCCATGTCCTTATCTTTAAACTGCTTTAGATAATCTCAGGGTTGTGTGAAGATCAGATGAAAACATACATATGAAAGTACTTGGAAGTTTAAAGCACTATAAAACAGAAGATTAGACCATGAATCATGCATTTGTACAGTGTTACCTTGGATATCTGGGCTCTATTTTTCTAACCTAACAAGATGACTGATTCTATAATAGGCAAACCCTGGAAAACAATTTTTGGCTCTGTTACTCAAAAATTCATCAATGTTCAAAGTACAAATTTTCTTTATTTTATAAACATGAGTTGGGTATATAAGAGTTGACACTGTTTCACATCAGGAGGGCCCCTGAGAGCACCCGTCCCCTGCAGAAGCTCCCTCCAGTCCAGCCTTCTCTGCTCCACCAGGATACTGCTGCCCCTGAAGCTACAGGCTGAACTTTTACATTTTCAAGAACAGTCCTGCCAAATCCGAAGTTGGAATGACCGCAGTTTGCTTGTCGTGAAGAACACTGAAAGGACATGTAATGAAGGGTCAAGGTTTAATAATATGTACTGCCTCATCAGGGGCTTTCTAAAATAAAACTGGCTTCTTTTTTTGTTCTTTTAAACTGAGAGTGCCCACAATGAAGACTACAATTACCACTAGCCTTGATTTGGGCTGATGAGCCAGCAGTTTTGCCCATCATGGCTTCTGTGTACTCAGCTTAAATGCCAACATGATTTTTAAAAAAGGTAAATGGCTTCTTAGCACTATTATGAAAATAGTTTTGACCTCACAGGCTCCTGCAGAGTCCTGAGCATTCCCTGGGATCCAAAGACTTAGAACCACTTACCTAGAACAAAGTATGGCAAGTGGTAAAAACTCAATAAAAATTAGCCATCGTAAGAAGAATAAACCATATATGCCTATATTCTCATAATACCGTATCCTTACTACTTTCATCTTGCCGCAAACCAGTGAAAGCTTCATCGCAAACTAACACTAATCTCAAGTAATGGGTTTTTAAGCGTCGATTTTGCAGTTCTTTCAAAAGGGTCAAGGCTCATTCTGGCCATTCCTTTGTAAGAAATCGTAATGGTTCACCTATGATTCACTGTCTCTTTCCACTACTTATTTCCTATACGAATTGTGTTGTGTAGACCGGGGCTATACTCGCACGGTGTATCACCACCAAATACATACTCAAGCTCACAATTCGGCAGAGGAAGAACTAAAGATAAATGACAGCGGGGATTCAGCTCTCAGACAGTGCTAAATGTTTCGGGGTAAAGATGACTTCTCTTTCTCAGCGTCTCACCTCTTTCTCTTCTGTGTGTGTACACACAGATACACACAGACACACACACACACACCCTCACACCCCTTCTTACTGTCTCTCACATATACATTCCAAAAAATTTTTAAGTTGTGCAGGATAAATTCAGTTTTTACTTGTAAAACGGTGAATTTCATTATTAACTTTTCTTTTTCTCCCTTGTACTTGTTGGCTGGGGAAATTACCAACAGGTCAGAACTGTATTTTAAAGGTAATGAATATGAGAAAACATTAGCCAGATTCAAGATATGGGCAGAGTGATGGAATCAGAAGACCCATGCTACTAACTACATACAGGGCCTGAGCAAGTCACTCTAGGCCTGATAAATGGAAATTAGGTCTGCCTACCCACAGTCTTATGAAGCTGAAGAACATTCTGAAAATTTTAAATGCTATATAAATGAATCTTCATTAACGTAAGATAAAATGCTATCTATGAATATAAGATTATATTGTACTTGACCTACTGATCCATTGAGAAAATCTTAGAAGTATACTGTGGTTATTATAAATGTGCCTAAAATTCAGATAAAGTTTGGAAAAAATACAAAAGTATTCTGATAATGAAAACTAGAGAACAGTTCCTAACTAGACAACATAATGATGTTCAAAAGCAGCAAATATACAACTGTCAAACATCATAGTAACTTAAGACCTCCTAAACCATCTTAGTTCTCCAGGACTTTGAGCACTGATCCACTTCAAGTCTAAGCAGGGCCCCGGAAGAGCATCTGTACTGGCTGGGCCATTTCTATTGGCTGGACCGTGTTACTGTCAACAATGGGAGTGATGAGGCTGAAATAACAAAATATTCCCTTAAGGACGTCCTTATGGGAATGTTAGTAGGTCACAAACTACCCTAAATCTCCACTTCTCTGTGAAGTCCTCTGGTTAAAAGACTAAGAGGCAGGTGCTCTTTTAAGATGGGATTAAGTCACTAGCCTACAACTGTGATCTCAAACTTCAGCACCTGTTAGAATCACCAGGAGGGCTTGGACCCTACTCCCAGAGTGCTTAATTCATGGATGGGAACCAGAAATCTGCATTTGAAACAAGTTCCTATAGGATAGTGACTGCTGTTGGTCCAGGCATCACGCTTCGAGAACCACCGGTCTATTACCAGTGTTGGGGTCTTGGAAAACTTCCTGTAAAGGGCCAAATGGTAAATATCTACATATCTTAGACTTTGAAGGCAAAGATGGTTGTCGTTGCCGGTTCTTTTTTTTTTTTAAAGTTATCCTTTAAAAATACAAAACACATTCTTAGTACAAGGGCTATACAAGAAGAAAGCTTTGCTGACCTATGATTTGTTTAGAGAGGGGAGGTGCTTTCTATCTTAGATGGTATATATCTCTATTTATTTATACAGGTCCTCTTTCAATGCTCTTTAGGAACACAACTGTCTTGATAAAAGAAGAAAGTGTTGCACACTTCTATTAGATTATGATGCACTTTAGAGACTGTGTTGCTCCATGAGCCAATAATAACATGAGTGGAAAACCCTGCACCTCTTATTTTCCTTGCCATACTGGTAACTAGGTTATTTTACATACCACAGAATTTTAGAAATAATAGTGGAGATCACTGCCTTTCCCTTGACTTTATGGGAGTTATTTTGAGTTTCACAATTAGACATAACATTTGGTGTAGGTTTTTAGAACATACACTTACAGCAAAGCAGGTTTTCCTTATTTGCATGAAGTTTTGTTTGCTTTACACGAAGCTGAATTACAGCCAGTGTGGTTTCTGTCTTTGTTGAAATAAAACCTTTTCCTCATTTAGTTTTGTTAATGCATATATATTTCTATTTGCCCAAGTAAGTATAGAAAAAAGAAAAACAAATATGGTTAGCTAAAGAGAAAAGAGAAGGGACAGGAGAGGCACTTGAAATGAAAGACTTCTCAATGTTTACCTTTTTATGTGGTTCTGATCGTTGAACAGGACCTCTTCAGAAATGTCATTGAGAAGCATGTTATTAAAGTGGTAGGTTCCTCTGCTGCATTTTCTGATTATCATCTTTGTGTTCCTGGGACTAGCCAACTGCTTGGGCCTTATTTTTGTGTACATCTCTCTGCAACGGGGACAGTGGTAGGGACCTATGGCTGTCGACTCAGCCTTTTTTTTTTTTTTAAGATTTTATTTATTTGACAGAGAGAAACACAGCCAGAGAGGGAACACAAGCAGGGGGAGAGAGGGGGAGAGAGAGAGAGAGAGAGAGAGAGAGAGAGAGAGAGAGAGAGAGAGAGAGAAGCAGGCTTCCCGCTGAGCAGGGAGCCCGATGTGGGACTCGATCCCGGGTCTCCAGGATCATGAGCTGAGCCGAAGGCAGTCGCTTAACCAACTGAGCCACCCAGGCGCCCCATCGACTCAGCCTCTTTAATGGTTATTGATCCAGTTAGGCTTTTTACTTCTCATTGAGACAATGTGAGATGATTTTTCTCCTCTCCATGAAGTCTTCCACTTAAGTTTTATAAACTTACTGTGAAAAAGCTGGTGATTGTATTCTCTTATGATTTTTAAAATCTCTAACACATCTTTAATTATGTCTGTTTTTTTGCTTCCCAGGAGGTCTTTGCATTTTCCCTTCGCTCTTAATTACAGTCATCCTAGGCTTGTCTGTTTCACCTGTCCTTTCAAAAAACCAGCTTATGTTTATTACATTGACTATCTTCTTTCCTCTATCATGACTATCTGCTCCTATTTGTCTCCTTCCACTTTCTCTGTATTTATTCATGTTCATTTTGTAGCTCCTTGAATCAAATCTATAGCTGATTTTAATTTGGGCCTCGTTTTCTAATCAATGAACGTAACACCATAAATATTCTGTTGCTCAGGTTTAACTAGTAATTTCCATTGTGATATCCTCTTTAACCTCTGGGTTATTTAGCAGAGCTAAGAATTACACACAATACAAGGAAGTTGTTAACCCGTGGGTTATTCAGAGGTGTGTTATTTTAGTTTCCTAACATTTGATTTAAGGACCTGGTCCACTTGTTTTTGTTTGGGTTTTTTGGTGCCAAAACCCGGGATTTTGACTTCTAATACGGTGCTTAATGGGGTGAAACATGGGTCTGTATGATGTAGCTGCTCTGGAATTTGTGAGACTTCCTTTATGACTTAGTATGTGGTGAATGTTTGCAAAAGCTCCGAGAGCACAAATATATGTTCTAAAGTATATATATATATATATATTCCTTATTTGTTGAGAAGGGACTATACATTCATATATATGCATACATATATATCTTTAACTTTGTTCAATGTGTTAGAATCTAAAATCTTGGGGAGCCTGGCTAGCTCAGTCGGTACAGCATGAGACTCTTGATCTCAGGGTCCTGAGTTTGAGCCCCATGTTGGGGACAGAATATAGAATTTACTTAACAAAACACAATTTTAAGGATCTCTTGCCTGCTTGCTCTGCATATTTCTCAAAGAGGTTTGTGAAAATTTTCAACATGTTTGTATATTTCTTGAATTTCTCTCATAATTTTGGGAGCTTTTGCTTTATATATGTGAAGGCCTTACTGTGAGATACTTATATTTTTAGTTCTAAACGTTGTACCTTTTTCAGGGTTCCATTAATCAACAGTAGAATCCCTTTTTATATGTACTAATGTTTTTCACTCCAAATATTTTGTCTAACAAAAGTGCAGCCAACACAGTATCACTTTTGGTTAGTATACTTTGTTTTGTACACTTTTTTCCATCTCCTTATCTTCAACCTTTCTACATTAATTTGGGTTGGTGTCTTGTAAGGGTAGAATGCAATTAAATTTTTAAAAATCTGCTCTGTTAGTAAGTATTAAATTTGTCTCTAGTTATGACAACTTGATAAAGTTGGGATTATTTCAGCCGTCCTACTCCGTGTTTTCTAGTTACTATATTGCTTTTTTTTCTCCTTTCCAACTTCCTACTGGAGAGATGTTTTCTTCATTCACCTTTTCATTCCTCCACTGGCCTGGAAATTGAATATTTTATTTCTGTATCTCATTGGTTATCCTTATCTGAAATAGTCATATGTTACTGAAAATTTCTACAGTTAGTATCTCTATGCTCCTAAATAATACCAATCTATCTGCTAATAGTGTCACAATTTTTTTTTACTATTAACATTTAGATTTTTTTTTTTACTAATTTGCTTACCCATTTTTTGCTTTTTGTTGTCTCTTGATCTTTCTGCCTCCTTCTGGGTTCTGTATACTTATTTGTGAAGTAGTCTAGTAGTTTTTTATTAGAGACAGTCAAGCTTTGCTTATCTTAAAAAATTCACCTTGGTTTTTGACTAAATATTCTAAATGGGCAGTTATTTCCCCTAGCACTTTCAGGAAATTATTTCACTGTTACCTGGCATTAGCTGTTGCTGAAGAGAAATCAAATATCAGTCTGATTTCTGTTCCTTTGTAGATAATCTGTCACTTCTCTTTGGTAGTGTGATCTTTTTCTTTGTGGTGTTCTCACATTTTCACTACGATATACCTAGGGACTAATTTCTTTTTCCTTCATGATGCTTAAATCTTGTTATGCTTTTTTTTAAAAACTTAAATTCCAAGTTAATTAACATATAGTGTAGTATTGGGTTCAGGAGAATTTAGTGATTCTTCATTTACATGTAACACCCATTGCTCCTCCCAACAAGGGCTCTCCTTAATGCCCATCCCCCATTTAGCCCATCCCCCCACCTCCTCTCCAGCAACCCTGTTTGTTCTCTATAGTTGAGTCCCCTAAGGTTTGCTTCCTTCTGTTTTTATCTTGTTTTTCCTTCCTTTCCCCTATGTTCATCTGTTTTTTTATAAAGATTTTATTTATTTATTTACGGGGGAAGGGCAGAGGGAGAGGGAGAAGCAGGCTCCCGGAAGAGCTCAGGAAGTCCGATGTGGGACTCAATCCCAGGATTCTGCGATTACAACCTGAGCTGAAGGCAGATACTTACCTGACTGAGCCCTCCAGGGGTCCCCATCTGTTTTGTTCTTAAATTCCATATGTAAGTGAAATCATATGATATTTGTCTTTCTCTGACTTATTTCACTTAGCATAATACACTCTAGTTCCATCCACGTTGTTGCAAATGGCAAGATTTAATTCTTTTTGATGGTTGAGTAATATTCCATTGTGTGTATTTAAATAACACTTGACTAAATACAAGCTGATATCCTAGAAGTGACAGTATACTAGTGACAAACTCTTTAAAGTTGCGTATCTCACTTAACATTCAGGATGAACGTATATGAAGAATAGGGATCAACAATTTAAAGAGATAAGTCAAAAAAAAATACTTGCCATGCACTGATCAAAGTCATTACTGAGAACAAAGATTCAAAAATAAGCGGGTCTACCAATTTTCTATCCCATCACCAATTTACTGTTCAAGTCCCCACATAAACTTACAATCTTATGTGAATGGACACACACACAATGGAATACTACTCAACCATCAAAAAATGAAATGTTACCATTTGCAGTGTCGTGCATGGAACTAGAGGGTATTATGCTAAGCAAAATAAGTCAATCAGAGAAAGACAATGATCATATGATCTCAGTATGGGGAATTTAAGAAACAAAACAAAGGATCATAGGGGAAGGGAGGGAAAAATAAAACAAAACAAAATCAGAATGGGAGACAAACCACAAGAGACTCTTAATCATAGGAAACAAACTGAGGGTTGATGGGGGGCAGGTGGAGGGATGGGGTACCTGGGTGATGTAATGAGCACTGGGTATTATATAAGACGGATGAACCACTGAACTCTACCTCTGAAACTAATAATACACTATATGTTAATTAACTGAATTTAAATAAACAAAATAAAATACAATATAAAAAAGCTACAATCTTATATTCTCTATGACAGAGGCTTGGTATTTTTAGATATGTAAAATAAGGACAAAAATTGATTAACTCTTAAAATTTTTTCCTCTTGCTCTGATCATGACAACTTAAAAGGTTAACTGTGAGAATGTTAAAGATGGAACAAAACCTTAGATGCAAGTGTCTGTCTAGCTATCTTTTAAAGTGTTCCACTACTAGAAGATAATATATAACACATTAGCTTTGAGGACTAACTTATGATCTCCCACTATATGCTAGCTCAAAATGGAGACAGGTATTGCAGATACAAAGACAAAGAAAGCCTGAGTGGATTCATAATCGAGAGCTTATGTGAAACATTCAATAGTGTAGTTAAACTTTAAATGTCATTTTCCTTCTACTCTTCCTCTCCAGAGAGGGCAGTTGATAAGGACAATCCCTGTTTTATGCACCTTTTACCTACAGAGGTTCCTTCTAGTCACTGCTAATCATCCTGTCCCTGAAATTCTCTCAGAGATCATCCTGGCTCTCTACTTCTCTAATCACTTTGTCTCCTTCATCCTAATAAAATGAAGGCATTCTCCAAGGTTAATTGCTTAAGGGGAAAAAAAAGAAGAAAAAAGAAAGACATTAAAGAATAGTCTAAAGGTTATACTTAAGATGAAACAATATTATGATCCCAGATACAAGATATGAAACTCAAGAAGGGATGGTAAATAAAGTTATTAGTAAATATATGGTAAGTAGACAAACACTAACATATAAAACAATAAGAAATGAGGGGGGAGAAGTGAATATGGAGAATGAGGTTAGAGCTACACAATGACTATATTTCTCAGGGAACAGAAAAGAGGAAACAGTCCTAACTCATTTTATGAAGCCTGTATGATCTTGATGTCAAAATTGCACAAGTATAAGAAAGGAAAATTATAGCCGAATTTATGAATATAGATGTACAACTCCTAAACAAAATGTCAGCTAACTGAATACAATGTATTTTAAAAATCTGATTAACAGAGTGTACCATATTAACAGATTAAAAAAGAAAAAAACAAGTGAACAGCTCACCAGATACAATAAATGTGTTCAATAGATGAAGAAAATACATTTAGTAAAATTTAACCATGAGTCATCATGGGAAGAAAACAGCACACAAAAACCCAAACTAACAAACCAGAAGTAGAAGGAACTTCTTCATTTTCATAAAGGATATCTACAGAGATCATACTTGATGGTGACATGTTTGGGGCTATCTTTCTAAGATCAGGAACAAGACAAGCAGGCTTTTCTCACTGCTTCAATTCAACAGTGTTCCAACGTTCAGCCAGTGTAAAGAAAAAGCATTTCAAGTTGTAAGGACTGGGAAGCTAGAAAGAAAACTGTCATTATTTCAAGCTGATATCATTGTCTACATAAAAATTCCAAACTAATCTAGAGATAAATTATCAAAATTAGTAAGAGCTGGTAAGGTTTTTGAATTCAATATTAATATAAAAGAGTCAAATGTACGTTCTGCTACCACAAGCAATCAGTTCAGAAGAGATTCTGAAATTCAGAAGAGATACCATTTACAAACCACACACACACACACAAAAACCCATGTAACTACCTGGGAAGGAATTTAACAAAAGTGAGTTTAACCTTTATGGAGAAAACTATACATCTTTCTATATGGAAGAGTTTAGCAAAGAGATACCAGATTCTTGGTTAGGGAGACACAACCCTGATGATGTCAAGCCTTCCAGAATTGGTCTTCTGATTTAATACAATTCCACTCAAAATCCCAACAACAGTTGGATTTTTTGCAGAAACATGGTAAGTTGATAAAGTTCCAAGACTGAAAGGGGAAGAAATTGACAACCTGAACAGACCAGTATCTAGTAATGAGATTGAAGCAGTGATCAAAAACCTCCCAAAAAACAAGAGCCCAGGACCTGATGAATTCCCTGGGGAATTCCACCAAACATTCAAAGAAGAAATAACATCTATTCTCCTGAAGAGGTTTCAAAAAACAGAAACAGAAGGAAAACTTCCAGACTCTTTCTATGAAGCCAGCATTACTCTACTCCCTAAACCAGACAAAGACCCCATCAAAAAGGAGAATTTCAGATCAATATCCCTGATGAATATGGATGCAAAGATTCTCAACAAGATCCTAGCAATAGGATCCAACAGTACATTAAAAAGATTATCCACCATGACCAGGTGGGATTTATCCTTGGGATGCAAAGGTGGTTCAACATTTGCAAATCAATCAATGTGATAGAACAAATCAGTAAGAGAAGAACCACATGGTCCTCTCAGTTGATGCAGAGAAAGTATTTGACAAAATACAGCATCCATTCCTGATTAAAACTCTTCAAAGTATAGGGATAGAGGGACCATTCCTGAACCTCATAAAATCTATCTACAAAAAACCCACAGCAAATATCATTCTCAGTGGGGAAAAACTGACAGCCTTCCCTCTGAGATCAGGAACAAAACAAGGATGCACACTCTCGCCACTGGTATTCAACAGAGTGTTAGAAGTCCTAGCAACAGCAATCAGACAACAAAAATAAAAGGTATTCAACTTGGCAAAGAAGTCAAACTCTCTCTTTGCAAATGACATGATACTTTATATGGAAAACCCAAAAGACTCCACCAAACTAGAACTCATACAGCAATTCAGTAATGTGGCAGGATACAAAATCAATGCACAGAAATCAGTTGTGTTCTTATACACTAACAATGAAAATATAGAAAGGGAAATTAGAGAATCGATTCCATTAACTATAGCACCAAAAACCGTTAAGATGCCTTGGAATAAACCTAACCAAAGAAATTAAGGATCTGTACTCAAGGCACTACACAGCACTCATGAAAGAAATTGAAGATACAAAAAGATGGAAAAGCATTCCATGCTCAAGGATCAGAAGAATAAACATTGTTAAAATGTCTGTACTGGCCGGAGCAATGTATACTTTCAAGGCCATCCCAATCAAGATTCCACCAACATTTTTCAAAGTGCTGAAACAAGCAATCCTAAAATTCATATGGAACCAGAAAAGACCTTGAATTGCTAAGGAAAGGTTGAAAAAGATCCTATAATTTATAGGAGGAACAAGGGGCCAATAGCCTGAAGAAGTGATTTTCAAAGAAGCAGAAACCAAATGGTCCATAAAGTTATGAAGAAATGCTCAATCTCACTGGTACTCAAAGCAAAGCAAATTAAAACCACAATGAGATATCCCTACACCTTAATCAGATGGGCAAAAATTAAAACAAAACAAAACAACAACAACAAAATACCACCAACAACAAATTTTAGAGTGTGGAAAAACAAGGACACTCATTTAAAATGAAAACCGGTATAATCATTTTGGGAACTAGTTCAGCATTACCCAGTAAAGCCGAACATGTGCCTGATTGATGACCCACACATTTCACTGTTGGGTGCAAACTGTAGAGCAGCAGTCCTCAAACCTCTTGGTCTCAGAACCCTTTTTACACTCTTTTTTTTTTCCTTTTTACACTCTTAAAAAATAGCTTAAGACTTCAAAGAGCTTTTTTGTTTACATGGGTTATATTTACCAGTAGTTATTCTTTTGGGTATTAGAAGTGAGGGAAGTTCTAAACATGAGAACACATAAGCATATATCCTATCAGCTGTCAGAGCAATGACATCACCACATGAGCTCTGGAAAATGCCACTGTATGCTTATGAGAGAATGACAGTGAAAAAAGGAAAATAATACTTTGGTGTTATTATATAAGTTGTTTTGACCTCTCAAGCTCCTTGAAATGGTCTCAAGGAACTACAGTTCCTGGACCAACTTTGAGAACCACTGTCCTAGAGAAAGTCTAGGCACCAGACATGTAAAAATGTTTGTAGTGTTGGGGCGCCTGGGTGGCTCAGTCGTTAAGCATCTGCCTTCGGCTCAGGTCATGATCCCTGAGTCCCAGGATCCAGCCCCACATTGGGTTCCCTGCTAGGCGGGAAGCCTGCTTCTCCCTCTCTCACTCCTGCTTGTATTCCCTCTCAAGCTGTGATTCAGTCAAATAAATAAATAAAATCTTTAAGAAAAATGGAGCAGCATGCAGCATTTCTAGGCAAAGCCTAGAAACCCCAAATCCACCGATATTTTCATTCCATGCACTACTACACGGCTATCAAAAGCAATCAATTATATAATTATGTTTGACAATATGAATGTGACTCTTGTAATAGAAGCAAGTCAAGGAAAAATACATTCAGCTTTCATTTAAAGTTCCAAAACAGCTAAACCTAATCAAGTACTGGGGAAGAATACATCACAGGTGGTAAAGCTAATGAAAATCAAGAGAATGAGTAACACCAAATGCAGGACTCACCACTGCCCCTGAATGGCAGTGGCAAGTACATGGGTGTTCACTTTATTCACATTTCATACAATTTGTACTTAAAAGATATTTCAAATTGTAAAAAAAAAAAATAAACCAAGACAAAGCCAAAATTAAAGGACTAGGAAATTACTGGACGAGAGAAAAATTATTTAACAGCAACGAAACAAACCACAAAGGAATGGGTAGTTTTGAATACATCTAAAACACGACAAAAGGGAAAGCAACATAAACAAGAAAAGCGCAAACCAATTTAAAAAGCCATAGCAATGAAAAAAAATTTAAACTACAAACCGATGTAAATACCGGAAAAGAAATGTACTCTCACTAGCAACCAGATACAAACTAAAACAAAGAACCATCAATTAAGGAGTGACGACTGGACACGTGGGTAAGGCTGTGGTGAGACTAACACTATCTCACATGCTGGTGGGAATGAAGCTTGGTGCAACTTCTGGGGAGGAACGGGTAGCACATACATAAAATGACTTAAAAATATTCACCTCTTGAAACCAGTCATTCTAGTTCTAGACATGAATCTTAAGGAAACAATCTGAACTACTGCACAAAAAACTACATTAACAAAAAACTGGAAAGAATATAAATATCCAAATAGGGGGCGCCTGGGTGGCTCAGTGGGTTAAAGCCTCTGCCTTCAGCTCAGGTCATGATCTCAGGGTCCTGGGATCAAGGCCCGCATAGGGCTCTTTGCTCGGCAGGGAGCCTGCTTCCTCCTCTCTCTGCCTGCCTCTCTGCCTACTTGTGATCTCTCTGTCAAATAAATAAATAGAATCTTAAAAAAAGGCTAAGTTTGTTTTAAAAATATCCAAATAGGAAGTATTTAAAAGATAAGAAAATTATTTTTTATTGAGGTGAATATTAAACAGTAATGTAAAACACTATTCATCAATCTAGGGAGAATAAATTTGATCATGTCAATGAAAAAAATGCAAGCCCTAAAATTACATACACAATAGTCTTTTCACTACTATTTAAGGTATAGAAAAAAAGAAGAGGGCGCCTGAGGGGCTGAGTTGGTTAAGTGTCCCAACTGGATCTCAGCTCAAATGTCAATCACAAGACCCTGAGTTCAAGCTCTCCGTTGGGCTGAATGCTGGGCGTGGAGCCCATTAAGAAAAAAAAAAAAAACAAAAACAAAGTGGAAACAAATGCATCCATTGTTAGCAGAGCCATCTCTGGATGGTTAGCTTATGGCGGACTCTTCTGGCTTTTCCGTTGTCATCCAAATTCAATTTAAATAAATTCATATACTTGTAAAGTCAAGCAACAAACCTAAGAAAACCCACCAACCCCTCAACTGCTCTCCACACTCACTAAAGTACAAACACATCGTTTTTGCTCAAAGCTCTCTGCACTACATTCCCACTGTTTTTAGCGGGTGTGCTTACCCTCCTCTTAAAGCTCATTAAAGCCGACCTCCCACAGCTTCCCGATCACGCCCTGTACCTTCCTCACTACAGTGCCTTAGCTCAGATTATTTGATCCATCTGGATCACATTCTCTACGTGGCCAAGTTCTACCATTTTCCAAAGTTCCACCTTTCCAAAGTTTCCACTTTTTCTTTTTTTTTTTTAATTTTTAAAAAATATTTACTTATTTGAGAGAGAGAGTGACAGAGAGCATAAGAGGGGAGAGGTCAGAGGGAGAAGCAGATGCCTCACAGAGCAGGGAGCCTGATGTGGGACTTGATTCTGGGACTCTGGGATCATGACCTGAGCCAAAGGCAGTGGCTTAACCAAGTGAGCCACCCAGGTGCCCTCCATCTTTTCTATGAAGTTTTTTTCTCAATTGGTGCTAACCCAATCACCGAACCACGTGTGATTTTTTTCCTTGTCCTTGACTTCTACAAAAATGTAAATTTTAGCACCCTTATTCCTCTTGATACAATGTGCCTGAATTCTAATAGTTGCCTCTATCTTACTATCTCTACTAGACTGTAGTAGTTTTGGAAGGGGCTCTATCCCTCTTTAGTTCTTTCTCTAATTAGGGCACACTGCTCCTCAGAATTAAGCACATAATGAGTATTTGAGGAACCAAATAAATTACTGTCATAAGGGAGTAGTCTCTAGCCTTTGCCACCAGAAGGAGGAAGAGAGAATGGGAAATATTTCTCATTTGAGATTCAGCATGGAATTTCTCACAGAAACCAGGAGGAAAAAAGGACCACTTGTAATGCATAAAACAATTACGAACTTTTATTCTTTCTGACAGCTACAAATCTATCCACAATTGGTAACTTAATTTCTATGGAAACAAAAAAGTGCTTGGAATTCCCAAGAACCTACCTCCAAAAGAGTTTTTGGAGTACAGCCAGTGCTTAAAGTGACATATTTGCAGATAATATTTTCTTTTAGGAAAAACATCATGTTTGTTTGCTTAAGTCAGCCTTAAGCTTCTTCGGAAACAAAACATTGTTAGTGACAAAAGAAAGGGTGAAACGAAAGAGGAATTAGGAAAGCGCAGGTTCTCTAATAAGCACTTGAGTTAATTTCTAAAAAGTAAATTTGAAAGGGTGAACACAGGCAGATCAAAAATCGCTTTGTACCACTTTCCTACTTTACCTGATGCAGTATCTCAGGAAACACGGTAAAAATCTTTGCAGGTTTTTATTTTCCTTTCCCGCGCAAGTCTTTAAATTAATTAAATTAGTACTTACAACAGCTGTGCAGATAACCCATTCACATGCATTCACACGAACCCAAGTGTGTATATTTAAGGACAAAACCCTCCCTATACTTAATGCCATAGAGTACTTTACCTTGAAATAACACTTGTCTTTATGAAACATACTGTGAGGGCTGCTCTTTGCCAGACTTTAGGGGTGGGGTGGGGTGGGAAGGGGAGCCAGTTAAGACAACTCACAACACAGACTCAGATTAATCTCCCTATGTATATATTTAAGCATTGCTATATTGAGTATATACTGAAAATGGTGCTAGGTATACAGAGGTGAGTCAGTCCCTGGCCTCAATGTCCACAGGTTGTTCCAGACCCATATACATTCTACTGGAGGAAATGAACAGTAAGCAAGTAAACAAATGAACACAATAATTACAGGTTATGGTAAGAGGTGTAAAGGAGAAAAACAAACAAGACAGGGAGGCTATTCAGTAATCAGCAAAGGCCTCTTAGATACATTTAAACCAAGATGCAAAAGAAAAAAAGGACCCAGTTGTGCACACTATCTGGGCAAGAGCCTCCCAAACAAAGAGAAATGGAAAGGTCCCAAGATAAAAACAGATCGTCTGTCTGAAGAAAATAAAAGAAGCAGTGAGGCTGGTCATGTTTTTCAAACCCTGGCTCATGTAGGATGTGATGTCAATTTTGTGCATCACTGCAACAGGGAGTCACAGGTTTTCTGAATAAGTATTCTTTAAGGAACTTTTGCTCCAGTTACATGTGCATGTGCGAGAGTGTACTAGATTGCATTGTAGGCCACCATGCATTGTCATAAGTTTCTTACTATGGCCAGTGGTAAAATCTGTACAAAACGAAGAGAGTTGTTACAAATTAGGATGGAAGGGCGGGCAAGGGCATCAACATATACGGCATTGCACTGTAGGCCACCATGAAGAACTGAGATTCTTATTCTCAACACAGTGGGAATGTATTGAATAGTTTCAAGTTGGGGTGACATGATCTAAGTCAACAAGATGGTGTTGCCAGAAGATTTTCACTATAATGAAATTCAGGAAACTAGCCCAGGCCCAGCCCCTAACACCAAGGATTCAGAGTAAATCACTTAATCTCTCTAGATCTTACTTTCTTCATTTTAAAAATGAGAAGGCTGGACCAAGGTAACTTTTAAGATCTTATCTATTGCTAAACATGTACGACGGTATATATACATACACACACATACACATATCCTGCTTCCTCCATTGGGCATAAATACTTGACTACTGAGGGGACACTAGTCCATTAGGTCAGGTTCTGGGTTCTTAAAATACTATAAACTATGCAGCTATAAGAACTGCATTTCTATGGAAAGCAATTTTAGAATTATCTTTTTACTGGAACTAGCTATATTGCTGAAATGAGATCTCTGGGCTAAAAGTGAATCAAGTGCTTTTGCGACTCTCTGGTGCAAAGTTTGGGATGGGAAGAAAATTGACAGGGAGGATGAAAAGATTTACTGACCAGGTTATTTGGAACACATTTCCTTACATGTTCTAGATCATCACTGGCATTTAATCTAGGGCAGTCTAAAGTTGCAGAGAATCTCTGCTGAACACTAAAGTCAAGATGCAGAAGCTTAACCCCTTCCACAGCAACCAAATCAAGTTGGGACAAAATATTCATTGAGAGCCTACAACAGGTAACCCCATGCTAGACAGTTTGATCTGGTTTTTTTTTTTTCAGTTAATCTTCCTAACCTAATTTTTTCATATTTCACAGATAAGGAAACAGGCTTAGAAAAGAGAACTAAGCTATTAAGTGGCAGGACCAGGATTCAACATTTCATATTTATAATAAATTATCCTGCAGGTTTTAAAAAATTACCGTAGAAGGATTAAATCATCAGTTTCAAGTATCTGGGACATCTGTTCAACCATATGAACACACAATGTTCAACCAGTAAATCAATTCTGGACTCACAGGTACTTTGGCTAGGTACAGTGTGGGATGAAAGAGAACTTGTTCCAGCCCTGGAAGGCCTACTCCGTGGGGAGCTACTGGGTTGTATGAAGTGGAATTAGGCAAAATATCCAAGGAATTTGTATCCCCAATTAAGTACACCTGAATAGCACTATGGCGGTTTTCAGATTCTTTTTTTCTATTGTTGCTGGTGAA
Organism: Spilogale gracilis; assembly: GCA_004023965.1. Lineage (NCBI taxonomy): Eukaryota > Metazoa > Chordata > Mammalia > Carnivora > Mephitidae > Spilogale > Spilogale gracilis. The sequence continues at coordinate 74,703 of PITA01005283.1, forward strand.
AGGTCAGCAGAGAAACCGTGCACTGGACAGTGTCACCTGTGCCATGGACCTTGAAAGTGTCCTGCAAGTTTCACAAACTCGAGATGCTAGAAACTCACCAATTTCCAACTTACATTAACCCTTTAGGAAGAAACGGGTGTATCACGTGCCCAGCTGGAGGCGTGTGCATGGCGTGTTAAGGAAAAGAAAACCTTGGAAACGTGCATCATTGTGACGGTCGAAATGGTCCCTAAAGCCTGTCACAGACACCTGCAAACACCTTTGTAAAGTTGGGGACGCTCATGGCACACCTGCCTCAAAAGCGAGAACGCGGTACCCACCTGTCACATATTCGGCTTCGAATCTCCGTCGGGTCTCAGAGATGAGCTTGGCTTTATTCTGGGCGTGATACTGGAAGGAAGACACGAAGGGACGCTTAGACTCTACGCGCACTACCCCGCTTCCCTCCAGCCCAGCCCACCTGCACCTGAGAGCACAGCCCCGGGGCTTCAGAGGAAGCTTCCGGGTCTGGGGGGGCGAGGACCGGCAGCGGTGTGGTCGCCTCCTCACCTCGGCCATGGTCGCGGTCGTGGACGTGATTTCGATCGCTGTGACCACTTCCCAACCTGTCCGAATATCTCATCACTGGCCGGGCGGGCCAGGAGGTAGAGAGGGAAGGACGGGAGGTGCAGACGGTCGCGTGACACCGGGAGGCGGGCGGAAGCGTCGTCACGTTGTCCAATCCACTGCGGCCGCCTGGGTCTGGAGGCGGAACCAGGCCCCAGCCTGGCTTTCTATTAGCTTCTCGTTTGGGCTCCGCTCCCCCGACGTCCCCTGCACTGCGGTCCCGCCTCCGCCTACGGCCCGATCACGGGAGCTTCCCGCGCCGACCTCCGCCTGCCATTCGATTTCACATTCCCTGGAGGCCCCGCCCCCTCAGCTTCCCTTGGCAGCCGTAACCCGGCAGGCTCGGCAGGCTCCGCCTCCTCTGCTTTCGACGCAGCCTCCAGCCCGAATTTCCCAGGATGCAGCGCGCGGGCGGGAGGTTTGGAGCTGAGGGACCGTGCGCCCGCGTGGGAGTCTGGAAAGTGGCGACTCTGGGACGCTGGCCCTCGCGCGGTGAGGTAGGGCTGGCCAGTCATCCCTTACCCTTACCTGGCCTTCGCGGGGCTGGGTGGCAGAGCTGGGTTGGTTTCTTCTTTGTGGAATAAGGGGATGGAAGCGAGTCTGCCGCGGCCTGTGTTCCTCATTTTTTGGCTTTTACGTGCGTGCTGTATGGGATTATTTCGCTTGAAGCTTTCTTCACCCCCGCCTCATCTTTCCCACTTGGGAGTGTGAGAAACTTATCAAGGATTATGTATTTGAAATCCTTAAACTAAAGCAGTTGTATAAAGTAAAAAAAAATGTAAAGCACCTTACAAGTTTATGAATTAGGGTAGTTCTCAACCTGGGGCAATTTTGTCTCGCAGGGGACATTTGGCAGTGTTTGGAGACGTTTTTGGTTGTCACAACCCGGATGGGACCTGCTACTGGCATCTAGTAGGTATTGCTAAATAGCCTGCGACGCACAGGAGGGCCCCTATGACCATTATCCAGTGCAAAATGACATTAAGTGCCAAACTTCAGATAGATTGAGGTTTAAGGCACTGGAACAATTTTATGGTTGTTGGTTAAAATAGTGAAAGGAAGTCGTTTTGCATTCAATAACACTGGCTTTTTTAAAAACTGAAAGATAGTGAAAACTACAAAGAAATTGCAGGAAGAAAAATCCCCATATTTTCACCATCCATAGTCAACTGTGACACTTTAGCATCTTTGGAGACTTTTAATATGCTACAAATTTTTATGGGGGGAAATGGACATATTGCTTAAAAATAATTGAATACATTATTAGAAAATAACGTTCCTGGTATAATTAAAGTCTCCCTCTGGCTCCACTGCCCTACCTGATATCTATCCCCTTCTCCAGGAATTTGGCGTGACTTCAGAATCTTTGCTTGTTAAATTTTGAACAAAGCTGCCTGGATTTGAATCCTAGCTCTGTCATTTCCTATTTTTAGGCCTTTGAAAAGATTCTTAAACTCCATGCCTCAGTTTCCCCATCTGTAGAATGGGATAATATTGCCTATAGCATAAGAATGTAGTGAGGAATAAATGTGTCCAAAGTGCTTAGAATACTACCTGACACAGAGAAGCACTCAGGGAATGTAACCTTTGTAGGTAAACAGAAAATATATAATGTTGTTTTATGTGTTTTGATTTAGATAAATAATGTACTGCAGAATGCATTTTGCTGCAACTTAATCTTTTTCATTTGATTTTTGAAATTAAGCCATGGTGGTATACATACATCTAATTCTTTTTAACTGTAGTATGATATTCCATCTGTATTTTTTCATTCCCCTGTTGAGGATCATTGAAGCTTCTTTTTTTAATACTGCAAATAGCACAGTGAACATTCTAGAGCAATGTCTTTGTACATTATTATTGTTTCTCTGGGTTCATATCTAGAAATGAAATTGCTGGATATAGGCATTTCAGGTGACTTGCCAAATTGCCTTCCAGAGTCACCTCTCCCTTTAATTAAGAACTCAATTATCTCCTTAATTGTTGGCTCTGCCTCCATTTTCACCTCACCACCATCTTCAATGCTGTCACCAGGTCTTTGTAATTCAGAAGTACAGTCCTGTGATTTCTATTTCTGAAATCTTTCAGTGGTGTATCACTGCTTAGAGAAAGAAGTCCTTAAGATGACATAGAAAACCTTAAACTTAGTCTTTCCTAATTCTCTTAGTGGATCACCATTCCCATGTTCACCTACATTTCAGATACCCTAAGTGTTGTAAAAGGGAGAATGGAGCTTGATTCTGGTAGGCTCCAACAAATGATTTCCAGTTATACAGGTAGAAAAATGTTTTTAACCGCAGACCTATTCTGTAGCCAAGTTCATTTACTTAGGTAAATAATATCCTATAGGTTGTGAAAAGTACATCTATCCATATTATGCTTATAAAATTATATTTAATATTCTTAAGTGAAATTTTTAGTTGGGTATCTTAATTCTACCTTTTTTTCCCAAAGATAGTTTCTATTGCTCATGCTTGATATAGTTTCTGAGAGACATTTTTAGATTTTATCTGCAGATCATATAGTGCTCTTTTTGGATCTTTCTCAACCAGACAGGTAGTTTATTTGAAGAGTTCTGAAATTTATGACCTCCAGAGGAATTTATTAGCATTTAAAAGGAACATTGTTTATTTGAAGAGTGGGTGAGGGTGATAATTTATTGCCAACCTACTAGATTTCTGTTAGCATGTATTATTTCCCTAGTATACTTAATTTATTTTCATGTTATGTACAAAATATGTACAGTCACCTATGATATGTGTGTCTATAAATATATGTATATAGAACAGGAAAATACAGATATAGCACAGAACAGGAAAAAATTATGTAGCATTTTATAAATAATCTGCTTCCAGTCCCCTCCCCACTCCATTAGCTGCAGTTGGAGGTAAAACTTAAGTGGTTTGAGTTATCTGGTTTTTTTGTTTGTTTTTTCTGTCATAAAGGTGTAAGCCACAACAGGGTAAGCCACTGTTGTAAGGATAAGTAAAAAGTCAGATGACCAGTAGGCAGGAGTAGTAAGTCTGGTGCCCTGATAATCGGGGCTTATGGTGGTCGTAGAACCTCTAAATTGATCTTAGTTTCAGTTTCCATACTGTTTTTATCTAAAAAAATAAAATTAACATCTATTCCATAGGCTTAAAGGTTTGTTTTATGAACATATGCTAGGAACTCTTACTCTTAAAACAGATGTTACATCAGTATAAAATGTACACAGGTATGCAAATTCAGTAAGCCTTGAGATTATGCAAAGTTTAAGGAAAAAAATTTATCTTCGTATACCAATATATTAATGACTTCTAACTTTTAACTCTGAAGGTGATTAATTTTAAATAACTTATATTTAAAATGTGCATGGTTTTGCAGTAGTATTTAAAAATAAAGACCTTTCATGAAACAGTCATTGAAATCTATTTGAACCTAAATCCGTGAGAGTAAGTTTGCTTTTTGCCTAAAGCTCATGCTGAAAGTATGTTGGGTTAAGCTTACAACAGGGCTTTGAATGCCATGATAAACTTTATAACAGTGGTTTGCAATCTTTAGTCTCTGTCATTCATATGTTCAGTACACAGTGTTTAGCATCTATCTTTCCAGGAAGTAATTCAAGTATCATATCTGTTGAGAAGAGGGAGAGGGTACATGCAAAGTTTTTGAGGTAGGGGACAGTTGCCACATCAAGTTTGTGTTTTAGAATAAAAACTGAGGTAGCATAAACAAATTGATAAGTTGGAAGGGAGAGAGCCTAGAGAAAGGAAGATCAATTTAAGAAGCTTTTATGTCAGCCTGAGAATTGAACTACTGTGGTGGCAGTTGGAACAGAGTTAGAAGACAGCGGTTTCTAAGTTAAGGTACTTGCTGGTAGCATTAAAAAGAAGAGAGTGTTAGGGGTCTGATTTTCTTAAGTCATAATTTAATTAAGGTGCAACATTACATACTCTAGCGTTTAGTAGAGGGGGATATTCTGACCTTTTAGCAATCAGATTCTCCTGTCATACTCAGATAGTGGTGAACCAAAGCATTGCGTTGATGTTGAAACATTAGTTGTGATATTTAATACTAAAATAGCAAATGTTATTACGTTTGATGGAGTCACTGAGTTCCCCAAGTCTGTTCTTGTTTTGCAGAATTCTTTTTTCTTTCTTTTGTTCAGCTTGATCAATTTCCATTACTTTGCCTTCTAGGTCAGTAATTCGTTCCTCTGCTTCTTCCAGCCTGTTGTTCATTCTGTCACATGTGTTTCTCAGTTTGTTTATTGAGCCCTTTATCTCCGCTTGTTATTCTTTATCTCTGGATTAAGGATCTCACGCATTTCTTCCAAAATCCTTTTCTGTATTGAAGTTACTTTTGGTTGTTCTTAGTACTTAAAGAAATCTGAAAAACTTTTCATGTAAATAGGTAGTAAAAGACAAGTTCTTATTATCTTTACCTCAGATTATATAATTTTTTATTTTATTTAAGATTTTTATTTAAGAAAGAGAGAAAGCATGAGCAGGGGGAGGGGCAGAGAGGGAAGCAGGATTCCTGCTGAGCAGGGAGCCCCATGCAAGGCTCAATCCCAGGACCCTGGGATCATGACCTGAGCCAAAGACAGACTCTTAACTGACTGAACCACACAGGTGCCTCAGCTTATATCATTTTAGTGCTAAAAGAACAATGTGTTATTTAATGCTGAAAAGGGGAACTTCTTTTAGAAATCTAAGAGACCTGACATACCTGTGGGAAATTTTAAATAGTTATTCATACATTTTGTTGTAATACAATATTTCCTTTAAACTAAAAGATAGTTTCACTAATAAAAGTCACACCTTTGATTTACCTACTTATCTTCTTTACTAATAAAGCTGAAACTAATTTATGATACCTGTTGTCCCAGATCTTTGCATTAATTGCCTAACAACAAACCAGTAAGCCAGTGACTTCTGTTAGTTTGTACAGTTTTTCCATTTACTTCAAGTAATAGATTTCATGAAATTCTCTAAAACAACATCATCAACTTAAACAAATTACCATAGAGGAATGTATTTATCTGTTACTGTATAACAAATCATTCCCAAGTTTAGCAGCTTAAAACAACAAACATTAATCTCAAAATTACTGAGGATCAAGAATTTGTGAGCAGCTAGGCTTGGTTCTTCTGACTCAGGATCTCTGCAGGGGGCTGAATCATCTGGAGGCTTGACTGGACCTGGAAGATCTGATCCCAAGAGGTCTCACTCACATGGCTGTTAGTGAAAGGCCCCAGTCTCTTGCCAACCATTGGCAGGAAGCCATAGTTCCTTACTGTAGGCACATCTCCATGGGGTTGCCTGAGTGTCTTAATAATATGGCAGGTGGCTTTCCTCCTTGCAGGTGATCCAAGGAGCAGGTCAACAAGGAAGCCGCAGTGCTGTATGACTAAGTCTCGGAAGTCTCACGTTGCCCCTTCTGCCATATTCTATTGGCTAGAAGTGAATCATAATGACCAGCCCTAACCCAAGCAGAGGAGAATTAAGTGCCACTTCTTGATGGAAGGAATTTCAAAGAATTTGTAAACATCGTTTAAAACTACAACAAATAATGTCTTTGGAAATTAGAAGATAAGCCATGGCATCTCCAATTTGAAAGTAGATGCTGACTAATTGCATCTGAATTTTAATAGAATTGACTCTAAATTAAAGTCATTTGAACAACATGCTAAATTAAGTTAAATTTGTAGATGGTTCAGTGATACTTTTTTTCTAATAGGACTCTTGGTAGACTTTTCTAGTAAAAGAACAAAACTTAAGCCTTTGCAGTTTCTCATTCAGTGGAGGAAAACATTATTACTTAATTGCAAATGGTGTAGTTTTCTGAAATAGTTGAATTTCGTGGTGTAAATGATCCACAAGTAGGAGAAAAGAAAGAATATGAGTTAGAGTTATTTAAAGTGGAGAGGGACCTTTCAGCATCACAGACTTAAGTATGCAACTGTTCCTGATGTTTCACAGGTTAGGTACTATATAAACCAGAGCTGGCCATGATGATGATGATAATGACAATCGTAGCAGCTAAGTTTTATCAAGTACTTTATAAGTGTCAGGTTCTATTTTAAGTGGGTTATATTAGTTAATACCTTGTGGGGTAGTACTTCAGCCCATTATATGTGGATATGAGGCATAGAGGGATTAAGTAACTTGCCCAAAGTTGTACCTCTACTAAGAGGAAGACCAGGCCCACTATTCACAGGGTTCTTTAGGCTCTCCAGCCATAGCATGCTGAGCTTTCTGCAACTGTTAACGGAGTGATTCTGCATATGTAGCCACTGAGTAGAGATCAATATCTTTCTCTTAAATGTGTGTTCACTGTAAGGGGTGTTCCTTTGTTGTAATTTTGTTTTTTTGCACTTAGATTTGGCATGTGTTCTTTTTTAAACTTTGTTTTTACTAGTGAAGTATAATTGACATGTTGTATGTTTCAGGTGTACAGTGTATTGATTCAACAATTCTATACATTATTCAGTGCTAACCATGATAAGCATAATCACCATACAACATTATTACAAATTACTGACTACATTCCTTAGGCTGTACTTTTCAGGTCCATGGCTTATTTATAAGTGGAAGCATGTACCTCTTAATCCCCTTCATCTGTTTGACCTGTTTCCCCACTGTCCTCCACTCTGGCAGTTTGTGCTCTGTATTTAAGAGTCTGGGGTTTTTTGTCTGTTTATTTTGTTTTTTAGATTGCATGCATGAATGGAATCGTATAACATTTATATTTCTCTGACTTATTCCACTTTATATAATATCATGTAGGTCCCAGGTGTCCATCAGTAGATGAATGGATAAAGAAGGTGTAGGGTGTGTACACGCGTGCACATGCATATACGTTGAATATTACTCAGCCATAAAAAAAAATGAAGTCTTGCCACTTGTGATGCCATGGGTGTTCCTTTGTTCTTCATTCTACTTTACTAATTTTCTCAGGTTGCCTTGCTTATAACCAGTGTTCAGAGTGAGGAGGTGCATGCCAGGGGAATGTGGTAGTTAAAAGTGTAGGCTTAGGAGTCAGAGGGCCCCTCTTCCAAATATAGTGCCATTTCCGATTAGTGTTGTAACCTTGGAAAGTTTTCTGACCTTAGTTAAAATAATAAAGTTTTCTGAGCTGAAAGATGTGCTAATAAGAATGCTTACTTTAAAAGAATAGTTGTAAGCATTAAATGAAATTATGTATTTTACCAAGCACATAAGCCTGAATAATTGCTAGCTATTATTTAATTCTTATGTTCATTATAATATTACTAATCCTCTAGTTTTTTTCTACTTGGAATAGGAATAATGACTTTCTTAAAGTCCTAAAGCTGCACTGTTTTTGCAGAGTAAGATTGAGTATTTATTTCTATTACTGCTATGGAGATTTTTTTTTAAACTATGGCATAGAATCTCCTGTTTTTCTTTCTGGGCTTTTATTTTGGCCATAGAGTCTGTATGAACTCCTGTTTCAGGACAGCAGGACCCCAAGTGCCTGGGTTGAGGTAGCAGTCAATTTGAGTTTTTTGACTACTTAATTGTCATCGTCAAGGGTATAAGGTTGAGAGAAAAAACTAGGTTTGAGCCAACAGGGTAGAAAATGGGGGGGTGGAAGAAAATGGGAAACCCAGATTAGGTTGGTAGGTTTGAAAGAGAGACAGAAGTGGAACCCTTAAGAAATCCCCTGAACCAGAATGAATGTCTTCAGGCACTTTCAACAGACCACTCACAGCTTTTAATAGATGCTATTAACACATTCAATTATCTTTTGTGATGTGGTTATTTGCATGTTTGCAAACTGTTTTTTAACTGTACAAAAATGATATTTGGGATGTGGTTTTTGATAAATATAACATTAAGATGGCATAAAAGTGTTCATAAAACTTACGATTATCTGTGTTATCGTTTTCTAGCAGAAATGTGTTTTCTTTTCAACTGTTTACTTGATGGTAGTTTTCCTCATTACATTTTTAGGTTTAAAAGCATCAACTGGAATCAATTTGCATTCGAAAATTGGACCAACACAAAGACTTGATATTGTGGAATGTCTAGCAAACAAGCAATGTCACCTAACGAACAAGAAATGCTCTTGTGTTATAATGGGGAAGTCCTTATTTTTCGATTGTCTCAGGGAGATTTTGCAGGTAAAGGGCCTGCAAAAATACCTGTATTACATGTCAGAAGAATGGTGTTCGACAAAAGAACAGGAACATTTGTTCAGAAGTCCACTGGATCCTTTATGCTAAAAAAAGAAAACTCTCATTTAAAGATTGTATGTTGCAACTGTGTGTCAGATTTCAGAACTGGAATTAATCTTCCTTACATTATGATACAGTGCAATAAAAATAATAACATCTTCAGATATTTGCTTCTGTTTCTTCACAGTACCAATAAATTTGAAAAGCGTTTGAGCTTTAGACTAAGCCATGAGTTGAAGGATGGTGTAAGGGTGCTTAATGGCCCTTCAGTTTTATGGAGACATGTCAAAACATTCTACTGTATCTCTTCCCAAACAAGCAAAGTTATTACAGTGTCTCTTAATTTTTCCTCTGTTGAGTGGGCAGGAGAGATTGAAAACCTGGGTATGGTTTTATTAGGACCAAAGACATGTTTTTTATCTGAGGAAGGCTGCACTCAAAAGCTTTCAAAATCAGATTATGCAATTTGGAATACCAAATTTTGTGTATACTCCCTTGAAAATGAAGAAGTAATAAGTGATGCATACATTATCCCTCCTGCTTACAGCACTGTAGTAACTTATGTGCATGTCTGTGCAACTGAGATTGTCAACAATCAGTTAAGAATGTCTCTGATTGCCCTTACTCGAAAGAATCAGCTGATTTCATTTCAAAATGGGACTCCTACAAGTGTGTGCCAGCTTCCATTTGGAGATCCTTGTGCAGTTCAGCTTATGAATTCAGACAGAGGAGACCTTGTCATCGTATCCTTTAGGTCCAGTGATGCTTGTGCCATTTGGAAAAAGAACTTTCAGGTACAGTACTTATTCTTAATAATCAGTTAATTGGTGTAGCCTTAGACATTTACACATTTATATGTTTCAGGGAGTGTATCATGGAGTCTTTTTAATATTTTATTTGGGAGAGAGAGACAAGAGAAAGCACTAGTGGGGTGGGAGTGGGGGGGAGGGTGAAGCAGAATCCCTGCTGAGCAGGGAGCCCAATGCAGGACTCAGTCTCAGGACCTTGGGATCATGACCTGAGCCAAACGCAGATGCTTGATGACTGAGTCACCCAGGCACCTCTATCCTGGAGTCTTATGGAAGTCAATTTTTAGTGCTTCACTTAAAACTATATATATTCTATCATTCTCATTTCTTAAAGTTATCTGCATACTACCTGATAAAAGTTTTACCTTGTCATTTTCAGTCATAAAACCTTTGAGTTGTTTGGAAATAGATAAATATATAACTATAGTTATTATGTATTTATTTGTCTTGTAACTATTTCTACTTTTTAAAAAGATTTTATTTATTTATTTGACAGGGGGAGAGAGAGAGAGAGAGAGAGAGAGAGAGAGAGAGAGAGATCGATCACAAGCAGGTGGGGTGGCAGGCAGAGGGACAGGGAGAAGCAGACTCTCCACTGAGCATGGAGCTTGACTCACTGCTTGATCTCAGGACCCTGGGATCATAACTGACTGAGCTATCCTGGCACCCCAAGATTTTATTTATTTAGAGAGAGAACATGAGCAGAGGGAGAGAGAATCTCAAGCAGACTCTGTGCTGAACATGGAGTCCAATGCCAGGCTCTGTCTCATGACAGATCATGACCTGAGCCAAAATCAAGAGTCGGACTCTTAACCAACTAAGCCACCCATTTTTTTTAGGTGAATCCTTACTTTGTGTGTGTGTGTTTCTGTTTGTGTGAAAATATCAGGTGAGATTGTGTTTTATCAGGCTTTGCCTTGTAAGTTACCTTTATATTAATAGGGATCATGTAGCCATATTTAATCTCTAATACATAGAGAACTTAAATTCTCGAAATGCCTGGGTGGCTGAGTCAGTTAAGCATCCAGCTCTTGATTTAGGCTCAGGTCATAATCTCAGAGACATGAGATTGAGCTCTGGGTTAGGCTGTGCACCGGGCATGGAGCCTGCTTTAAAAGATTGTCTCTCTTCCTTTCCCACTGCTGCTCCCTCTGTGTGCACTTGCTTTCTGTATCTAAAATAAATAAGTAAATTTAAATTTTTGAAAGAAAAGTAATTTGAAAGTACCATATTTTATTTTAAAAGCAATCTTTTAAAAGCATATTGTACTTTTATTTGAAGGTTATTTGGAAGGTAACATTTTCTGTCTTTCTCTACTCTCTTTTCTTTCCAGAAATGGTAGCAGGGAAACATCTAGTATAGCCTTTAATCCTTTTCAAGGTCTGGGTAATTGAAAGAGCACACTTAACCTGGGTTTGAATCCCAACTAAGCCACTTACTAGTCTTAAGGAATGTGTTGAATTTTTGTGAACTCATTTTCTCTTTATGAAATTGGGATCATCCTTCCTCTGAGAGGAGAGAATTAAAGAAAATGACATTGTAAAATGTCTTGCACAGTGCTTGGCACACAGGAGAAGCTCAGTGAGTAGCTATTACTATGTTATACAAGGGCTGAGACTGTCATAACTGACTTGGACCTATGAGGTCCCTTATTCACCTGGATAAGGAAAAACAGTCCCCTTGTGCTTCATTAATTCAGTGTAATATAGTCGTTACACACTTTAAGTGGGTCACCTGCTTGGATGCTGTAGAGCTCTGCCACTAACACATCAGCCAAAGAAGGATACTATGCCACTCTCTGTAAGTGAGCCTCTAAACTGTTAGTTGTCTTTCCTGCCTTGAAATTGTGTTCTAGGCTTCTTTCTCTACAACGGACCATCATCCTTTGCATAAGTTACTTTCCTAAATCCTTACTGACACACGCTGTAAGCTACTTCTTCAGGGATTCTGTACGTCTAAGCTGTTTTCAGATGCCCTATATCAAAAGCTCTAGAATTGTGATACCCACAAATTAAGTGCTCATAAATTGCTTTGGTAACCTTGCTACTCTGGGAATTTTGCAGTTCTTGCCTTAACCTGAGGTGTTATCTTAAAAGGTATATATCTAAGGGTAAAATATGCAGTTACTTTAAAAACAAGAATAAAAGCTAAGAATCTACAAATAAAGGAAGAGAAGAGATAACCATGTCAGAAAACCTTGATTAAGTGAGGTGATTACCTTTGAGGAATTATACTTAGTTTAGTAGTTAGGACAAAAAAAGCAAATATATCAGGTTTTACAACTGAACGGAACATACCATCAAGGGAAAGTTTTTTTCTGACATTGAGTTCTGAGAGGAATTTACTGTTTGTAGTATTATGTAAGAGGTTTTGAATAATAAAGTGAATTCCTTTTTGAATAATAAAAATGGCATCTCTGATAGCAGTTTTGCTCCTAAATGGGAAAAACCAATAGACACAATCTTCCTTTGGGTTGGCCATGGATTCATCCAACCATCCTTTTACTGCCTCATTCTATAAAGGAATTCAGGAAACTTAAAAGACGGGTAAAGTACAAACAAGCATAAATTAGAGTAAATATTAAAATCAAAGTTAGCATGTTCTTAGATCAGCCCTTCATAAAAGCCCCAGGTATAATGTTAGATAGAACTTGATACAGAGTGAAAAAAACTTGAAACAGAGCCGAGTCTAGACAAATGCATGATTAACTTTTCTCTTAGGCTTTCTCTCTAGAGTAGAAATTGTCTCTGTAAGTTTTGACAAAAATCTATGTAGCAGGTATTTTATGCATTTATATGTTTCAGAGAGAATATCTTGGAATATTTTTTAAAAAATATTTTTTAAATTTATTTAATTCACAGTCAGTTCAAAACTGAATCATTGTCAAGTATACCTAGAACAGATATTGGTATGTTGTAGAGAGTGGTTTGTATGTTCTAGAGGAGTGCTATCTAGTATGATAGCATCTAGCCACATGTAGTTATTCAACATTTGGAATGTGGCTCGTCTGAATTATAATGTCCTATAAGTGTCAAATACACACCAGATCTTAAAGGCTTAGTAAAAAATGATAGGAAAATATCTAGTTAATAATTTTATTGATAATATTGAATTGAAATGATACTATTTTTTGATATAGCAGGTCAAATTAATATAAAATTAATTTCACCTTTTTTCACTGCTGCTGGAGAATTTTATTGGCTACTGGAAAATTTAAAATTATATATACCTTGCATGTCTTATATTTTGGACAGCACTATTCTAGAACTATAGATTGTAAATGTGTGTATACATGAGTACATAGCTCTATCGTGTTTGCATGTCAAGCACATTCTCTTTTTTTAAAAAAAAATATTAGAGTGTGCATGTGAGTGGGGTTGATGGGTGGAGGGAAAGAAATCTCAAGCTGACTCCCCACTGAACGCAGAGCTGATGCTAGGCTCCATCTCATGACCCTGAAATCATGACTTGAGCCAAAATCAAGAGTTGGACGCTCAACCAACTGAACCACCCATGTGCCCCTGTTGAGCACATTTGTACTACTAATGTCTTCACATAGTTCATTGTATTCCATGATACTCATGGTGGGAGGGAGGAGGAAAGGAGGATATGGGTATACAAATAAGCTTTCTCCCTGCATAAGTGAAAGTCCTGGCTTTGGAAATTAGCCTTATATAGGAAAGACTGATATTTGGTTATACAGCTTGAAGTCTTACTTATAGTCTGCTCTAATACATGTCACCCTCTATCATCTAGAAGATGTATCTGTGCTACTGCCAGGATTCTGAGCAGGAGTTTTAGCTTTTCTGTCTGAGGGAGAAGGGGTAGCTGATCTCCATGGTATTAGTTTTCCAGGGGACCAGTGTGGAGGCTTTTAGCTTCATGGACCTTTACGAAGTTGTCTTCTATTTTAAACTTGGGATCCCATGTTCTGGTGTAAACTGATCAAATCATTAGGCTAGGACGGTTCTAGGTGCCTCACTAATAGGATCCCTCCCCTTCTGTGTCCCCAATAATGGCTATGTTCTTTTCTACCAGAGTTTAGTGTATTAACTTCATCTTGACTTTTAAAAGTTACTCTGCTTTGAGAATTTTTGAGTGTTTACCACTACCTTCTGGTTACCTAGAGTTTCCAAAATAGTCATGAGAAGTTTAGAATTTAAAAATCATAATAAAATTTTAATATAGAAATCAAGAATGTGATAGACCCTGGACAAACATTGATAGAATATTAAATTTAAGTATCTTGCTGTTTGTAAAACTGTTATAACTCTTTATGTTGTCTGATCCTGCAATATCTTTAGTTTTTAGTGTTTGCTGTTTTCATTACTTGTTTATAAAATTGAAGAGGACACATTACACCTACATGCAACAAAAGGATTTAGTTTATTTCACATCTGATTTCGTTTTTCTTTTCTACTCTCTTTCAGGTTGCTGCTAAGTGGGAAAAAATTAGCTCAGTACTGATAGATGACTTTATAGGAACTGGAAATGAACAAGTACTGCTACTTTTTCAGGAGTCCTTGAATTCAGATTGCCTGAGTTCATTTACAATAACAGATCTTGGCTACATAAACTATTCAGTAAGTTCTGTATACTTCATATATATTACTTTAAGAACTATTTTAGAATGTTGAATCATGTTAAAGTTTTTGACCCATTGCTTCAATATTTGTAATTTCATACTTAGAGTAAACATTTTGAACTTTAGAAATACGTAGATTGAATTTTTAAAATTAGACATTGAATCTCCTTTCAGTAAATGTTATACAAATTGTGCTTTTGATATAAATTTGGAGTATAGTGGTCATAACACTGTAAATTAACTTGTTGCTTCTGAAAATCACATTTTATACCAGTAAACATGATAATACTGGATTGCTTAAGGAGTAAATGAAATGAATCTGCTTTATTAAAAGAAGTAACAGTTCATAATACCTTAAGATCTGGGGCAGAAGGGAAATAATACCCCTGAAGTTTCAGATCTGCATAAAATATCTGGGCCTGTGTTTTCCTTAATAAAATGAAGATCATCCTTATTTTTCCTAGTTGTGGGATTTTATAAAAATCTAGTAAGCTGGCACTTTTTGAAGCAATATATAAATGTTAGGTCGGTGGTGACAGTAATTTTTCCTAGTTACAGGAAGTGATGGGGAAAATATATATTTTTTGTCTAATATAAAAGTGTGTAACATGGAAAACTGCCCTTTGGATAAACTTTAATTGTATTTTGTTAATCTTACAAATTTTTAATTTATTTCAAAATTTCACTTTCAGTGTTTAGTGTATTTTTTTTGTTATTTCTTAGAGTAAAACATTGGATTGCAATGAAGATGACTTATTTGAAGACAAAGATCAGAATCGTTATTTGATGATTCCACCTCTGGAAAGAGGATTAAAAGTTAGTGTCTATATTTGCTTTTTGTTTTTGCTTTTTTGGGTTGGTGCTATTCTAAATGATGGAAAGAACCTTGAAAGAAGAGATCTTAATGTGTAAACAACTCAGTGATTGGGAAAAAAATGGTATTTCAAAGGATTGTTGCCTTTAATACCTCTGTAAAAACTAATATGACATTACTTATAAATATGTTATCTAAAAATGATAACTATAGTAGGATTGTAAATTTAATAAGACTCAAGATAAAATTTATGAAGCTCACTTTTGAGAACACATTCTGGTCGTAAGAATCAGTATATCATAGTATCTCTTTTAAAGGAGCATCAAATATAATGACTTGTAACATGTTCCAAACGTGAACAGTTTGACCTCAAATTTTCCATACAAAGTTCTCTGAAAAAGAGTTTTTGTTTTTTTTTCAAAGTGTATGAAGATAATAATAATCCCTGTAAATAATCCCTGTAAAATACTCAGACTGTACAAAGAAATATTAAAAAGAAACTAATAATTACCCATGACTCCACTACTGAGATATAACCCATTTTAACAACTTTGGCATGTATGTTCTTGTAGATTTTTTTAAGTGAATATGTGCAAATTTACATAGAAATGTGGTTACAAGATGCATATTCTTTTGCAACCTGCCTTTTTTCATTCATAAAGTTTTTAAAATGTTTTATTTATTTATTTGACAGAGAGAGACAGCAAGAGAGGGAACACAAGCAGAGGGAGGGTGAGAGGGAGAAACAGATTCCCCACTGAGCAGGGAGCCTGACTCGGGGTTCGATCCCAGGACCCTGGGATCATGACCTCAGCCAAAGGTAGATGCTTAATGACTGAGCCACCCAAGCACCCCATTCATGAAAATCTTTTAAGTATTCCGAAGAGTTCAAAGAATAGCACTATAGTTATCTCTAGTCCTCATGTGAATTCAACTATTTGTACTTCTTTTAAAAATTTTTTTTCTTCCTCTTTTGTGCTTGTATATATGCATATGCACATGTGTATGTACATTTCTGTAGAACCATTTGAAAATTGCAAATATTGTAACTTCAGTCTTACGTGTTTAGCAGGGATTGCCTAAAAAAATAAGGGCATTCTCCTATGTAAACACGCCATACTATTATTACAGTTAGAAAGTTAATTATAATCTCTTACTCTTATTTACTGTTCTTTCCGTATTCAAACATCTTTAAGTACCACTAAAATGTTTTTTATAGATCCTTTTTTTCAGGATCTAGTCAGAATTTACACTTGCACTTCATTATTACATGTCTTATTGGCCTTTTTATCTAGAGTAATACTCTTCCCCACTTTCTTACAATGACAGTGTGTTGTCATTTAACTTTTTCCTGTATCCCAGGCAAACTTTTTTTGTAAATGGCCAGATAGTAAATACCTGTACTTTGCAGTATTCTTTAAACATTTTTTGTGACTATTTTAATTATGAAAGTGAATTTACTGAATGCTTATTGAGCACAGATGTGAATGTGGCAATAGTTAATAAGATATCATAATGGGGATAGAACCATAAAGGAAAGATCAATTTCATTAAAAACTTTTGTTCTCTGAACAAAGAAAAATATATAAAAAGACAAGTTGCGTAAATAGAAATTTTAACAAGTGACAAAGGATGAATTTCCTTAATGTGAATATGAATTCTGAAACAGTATTCTTGAGAATGTAAAGTGGCTCAGCCTCCTCAGAAGGAAACTTCTTATTGCTAAGAAAATGTGAATTGGACATAACTTTTTACTCTCGCAGTTTTACTTCTGGAGATTTGTTCTAAGGATATACTTGTACAGTAAACAAAGATGATTTTATAGGAATGTTTATATAGTATTTAAGGATTACAAAATTCAGTCATTTTAAATATCCATCATTAGGTGTTTGGTAGATCAGTTATAATATACTTGAACTATGGAATAGTGTGCAGCTGTCAAAAAAAGGTAGGTCTTTATAGGAATGTTGCCAAAATTTATGAAAATATGACTTGTAGAAATTCCACCTCTACTAATGTGTTACCTAATTTATTTAGCCCAACTCTTCTGATAAAAAGTTGAAATATGGCTTTAGGGGCGTCTGGGTGGCTCAGTCATTAAGCGTCTGCCTTTGGCTCAGGTCATGATCCCGGGGTCCTGGGTTCTAGGCCAGATCAGGCTCCCTGCTCAGTGGGAAGCCTGCTTCTCCCTCACCCTTCCTGCTTGTGTTCCCTCTCTAGCTGTGTTTCTGTCTGTCAAATAAATAAATAAAATCTTAAAAAAAAGAAATATGTTTTTAAAATCTCCCTAAAAGCTTCAAAATGCTGAAAATATAAGAATAAATTATCAGGCCAAACTGTAAAGGCTGGAATCCAGAGAGAACCCAGAGAACACTGTTAATACTTTTGCCCTGGGAGCATTTGTGTTTAACCTAAAGCAGTAGTACTCTAGACACCTGGCAGAAACAAACATACAATCCTCTCTCAAATATGTATTTTATCCTAGGCCTCTTATAAATCTTGCAAGTAATTTTTCAAAGAAAATGAAGCACTCACAGAATAAATAAGCACATAAGTAAGTCATCGTGAGCAATTATTCATAGGAAATAATCAAATAGCCTATCAATAAACGGAAAATACATTGAAATAAAGAAGTCTTATCAGATGAGTTTAAGAGTTCATTCAAAGAGCTTCAGAGCAAAGAAGCAAACCAAGCTGTGTTTCAAAATTTACTGGGAGGGCACATGTTTATATAAGCACTGGTTGCTATATTCTTCTAATGAATCATTGAACACTACATCAAAAACTAATGATGTATTTTATGGTGGCCAACTGAACATAAAAAAATAAAGGTAAAATCCTAAAATAAAATTACTCAGAAGGTAGTACAGACTCATAGAAGGAAAATAAGAAACAAATACAGATAGAAGGCAGGAGCATATGGAAGTGGTAAGTAAGAGTTGCATGTCCATTTTGTTTCAAGTATCCATATATTATCACTAGCTCCCAATTTGGATAAAAATACTTCAAAGCATTGGAAGGTCTTTTTATTTTATTTTTTAAGATTTTATTTATCTGAGAGAAAGAGAAAGGGAGTATGAGCAGGGTAGGGGGGGAGAGGGAGAAGCAGACTCCCCACTGAGCAGGGATCCCAACATGGGGCTTAATCCCAGGACCTGGAGATCATGACCTGAGCTGAAGGCAGACGCTTAACTGACTGAGCCACCCAGGCACTCCTGGATGGTCTTTTAGAGATTAGCAAGTCTACCCCTCCTCCCCCATTTTACATGCCAGGAAACAAATAACTGGAAAGGTTAAGTTATAGGTAGAACTCACTGTTCTTTCCCCTGTGGAATTTATTTTCCCTTGAGCTGGAAGGGAACCAGTTGGATGGGAAATGGGGAGACCAGGACCTTAGAGAAATTTGTGCACATGCATAGGAATGTTTACAGCAGCCCTCTTTGTAATAGTCCACACATGCCTGGACATAAGCCAGATGTCCATTAGCAGGAGAATGGAAAAGTCAGCAGGTGTGGTCATATGATAGAATACTACAGAGCAGTGACAGTCACAGACTACAGCTACTAGCGACAAATGGGATGACTCTACAAACCTAGCACATACAGAATGACTCCATTCATAAAAGGTTCAAAAGCAAAACACAAAAAAACTAAAAATATTCTTTAGGAGATACAGTGATGGTAAAATTATGAACACAAACAAAGCCAAGTTAGCTTAAAAGGTAGGGTAAAAGCTCACACCCTGTCCCTGGGCCATTCTTATTGTTGACAGGGCTGGGGACAGAGGTGTGGGCCAGTCAGGGTCCTGTTAGACCTGCTATGCCCTGGGTCAGGGCATTAGTGTAAGCTGGCAGAAGCCCAGAGTCCCATCAGACAGGGAAAGGAGTCAGGGTCCTGTTAGACCTGCTCTGCCCTGGGTCAGGGCATTAGTGTAAGCTGGCAGAAGCCCAGAGTCCCACCAGACAGCGAAAGGAGCCGACTGTTGTCGAGGTAGTCTGTCACATGGGTTGGAAAAGATGAAGAATGGGATAGAGTACAATAAGGTTCTAGACCAGGGGTTCACAAACTTTTCTTGTTAAGGGCCAAATAGTAAGTATCTCAGGCTTTGCAGGCCACATAGTCTCTGTCACAACTCCTGCACATAAAATATGCAAATGAGTGAGTGTGGCTGTGTTCCAATAAAACTTTATTGACACTGGGGGGAGAAAAAGGCTAGGGCTAGGGTAGTGTTGCCTCCATTGGAAAAAGAGAAGTTCATGACGGGTCAGTGCCCGTGGGCAGCTGACTGCATATGGTTACTTGGGTGTTGACTTCATTACTAGTTTGTAAACTCTTTTGTATTTTTCCCTTTTCTGTGGGTATGGAAGAGATCACAGTAAAAAGACCAAAAAGCAAGGTTTGGTGTCCTGCAGTGCAGTATGCTCCTATATTTGGTTTGGGAAAGGTTTTATTTGCTTGTTTGTAATGAGAAAGAAAGCATTTCTTAACATACACAGAGAAAAGTTCTGGAAAGGTAAATAGTCTGTTGGCTATGCAAATGGAATTGAGGGTCTAGAAAGAGAAGTTGAGAAGTATTTTAATGCTCTTTAAATGTTTCATCATATAGTTATTTTTATAGTTTTATAACAAAACTTCACAACGTAGAATGTTTACATAGTCTAGTGCTTCACCATTTAGTCCTTGAATGAAGCAGGGGACATTTTGAGAGAGTAGGGAAGAGAGAACACAGATGATTTCTGAGGGTGCCTTCATTGTCAGTCTGCCCACATATTCCTCTCTTCTACTCCTTACCCCTCCAACATTCTCCGATTTGGCTCTCCCCCTCTGATATGTACACTTCCCTTTCCCTAAGTTACAAATTACTCAACAAATGAGTGAATAATGTGGTGGAGCCTACAGAAATAGGTCAACAGAAGAAGTTTTAAAATACTAGCTAGACACGTTACATATTTTGTGCAATGAGGTAAGATATAATTCCGTCTTCAATTTCATGCTTCTGTTCACCAATAAAAAGTAGGAATTTACCTGACTTAAACTGTAATTTGAAAGAAAGGGATTAAGAAACAGGATGCATTTTGTGTTTTCAATCTAGAAAAACATGTCAGATTAAAAGCTGGATTAATACTTAAACACTGTCAGATATCCATCTGAAATGAAATCGCTTCTATTACTTCAGTGACATGACTGTATTTTTAGTAACAAAATACATTGCATGAATGTTTCATCTTTGGTAATGAAATCTGTTTATCTGGTATAATAAAAGGAATGGATTGCTCCCTACCCAGTTCAGAGCCAAATTTTGTTTCCTGTAGTTAAGAGTCCACCTTAGCACTGAGTTTATTAGCACAAAAATAAACTTGTGGCAGTATGGGGGCTGTGTGTTATCTTTAAAATTTGCTATAGATGTTATATGAACAGTATTTCAAATAGTATCAAATTAAAAGTGACCATTTCTGCTCCTAATGATGTCTTTGCTTTTTGAAGCAGAAATTATTTCAACAACAAGAAAAGTAGTTCACCTGTGGGGTAGGAGTGTTGGTAGCCCTTGATTTTTGTTCATATTGATTAGACATTCATATTCATATCAATTGATTACTTAAGTCATTGGAATTCTCGCAGTTGGGTACATAAATGCTATTGCAGTTTCTTGCCATGTTCATTTCCTTTATAATTACTTAAAATTTGTGAAGAAAATAGTTTTGCTCTGGGAAGTATTCTCTGCTTTTCTACAGAAAAATGAATTAAAAAGCAAATATGGAGAAAGTACTTTCTGAATTAACGGTATCATCAGTTCATTTGAAATGTCTCTGGCAATAGTTTTTCTTTCTACTTTACAGGTTAGTTTGGCTTCTATTCAGGAATTGCAGCAGCATCTCTTGCTGAAGGAAAAAATGATTTCAAAGTCTTACAAAACTTTAATAAACCTGGTTCAAGGGAAAGATGATAGTACATCAAGTGCAGAGAAGGTAAACTTGATCATGTGATCATTTTATCATTTTATGAATTGAAAATCTGCAAGCTATTGAAACATTACTTAAATTGGAATATTTGGATATATTAGAAAATGCTACTCAGTGGCTCCAAGAAGTAAAGTGGCAGGGATTATAATGCTGGACTTTTTTGACTTGAAAATATTTCATTAATGAGCCAATATTTTATCAATTTGCAAATTATTCTGTAGGATATTAAAATCTCAGTTATCAGGAACCTTGGGGAACAAGTCCTCTAGTTCAAAAGATTTAACTATTAAACTTTATTTGTATGATTTGCATAGAAATTACCCCTAAGTGAATTATGTATTTTCTTACTCCTTAAACAGAATATGCAGAATATTATTCCACCTTTCATTAACGAGTACATAATTTCATCTGTATTATAATTATTCTTTTTGTCTGTTGCAATGTTCATTTCTAAGGGTGTTTATTCCTCTGGTTAATGCCCCTAAATTGCTGTGCTTTTTTATGTGTTTATATCTGCCTTTTATAATTTTACTCTCATTTTCCTTGTGGTTGACCAGCCTAGGACTCTCTTTAGGTATTATGCATTTGCTTATATCAGTACAGTAATGTAGGAAGTTAGCAAAAGCTCTCTTGACTTCATAAATAATAATCTTTATGCACATTAATTCCATACAGAGAAAGACAGCATAACAAAGTTATAAATAAATCAAGGAAAGTTAGCAAAAGCTCCCTTGACTTCATAAAAAATAGTCTTTATACACATTAATTCCATATAGAGAAAGACAGCATAACAAAGTTATAAATAAATCAAGAAAAGCTAGCAGAGAGACGCTTACTGCAGTAAGTTTTTTCCCTCAAGTCACCTTAGTGCCTAGCTCTGATTTCCTTCTAGATTGACCAGTCTTATAGCAGTCTACCCCTTGTGTCTGTATTTCACTCTTATCAGTTTGAGTACTTGGGTTCAAAATATGATTCCGTTAATGTAAGAATCATAACAGAAGCACATCGTGTTGCATTTCTGTATTACAGTTCCAATGTTTTGGGAAAGCTTACGAAAGTCATTTTTAAGTCTTCCCATTTCCCTTTGCTACCTCATCCCAACTATTTTGCTGCTATCATTATCATCATCATCATCATCATCATCATCATCATCATCATCATTTTAGAGCAAGAGAGAGAGAAGAAGGACAAAGGGAGTGAGAGAGAATTTTAAGCAGGCTCCATGCCTTACACAGAGCCCAACACGGGGCTTGATCTCACAGCCCTGAGATCATGACCTAAGCCAAAATCATGAGTTGGACACTTAACTGACTAAGCCACTCAGACACCCTGATTTTGCCAACATTAGAAAAGGGGAAGAAATGTTTAGAAGTTACTGCACTGAAACTACTGTGTGCAAGGTGCCACTTGGGGCTGTTTATGTGATGAATCTTAACAATTCTGGCAGGTATCAAAAAGTTCCCCAGGTTTCGGATGAATGGCCTGCCTCAGAGATCTCAGCTACTAGCAGAAGCATCAGATTCCTAGAAAGTTATTTAGTCCACTAGGACATAAGTGCCCCGATATTTTTTCAGTAATTACTGCCCATATAGAGGAGCATGATAGAGTAGTGGTTAAGATAAAGCATGGGCTCTGGAATGAGTTTGTTTTGGTTCAAATCCCAGCTCTGCCACTTGCTTTGTGTGACTTTGGGCGAGGTACTTAGCTTCCTTATGTCTTGTTTTCCTTATCAGCAAAGTGTAAATAATACTACCGACATAGGGTACTAGAGTTTTTGTGTGTGTGTGAAGGTTAAGCAGATTGAAATACGAACAACATTGAGAACAGTGCCTGACACATAGTAAGCATTCAGTTAAGTGTTGTGGATTATTGTGATTACTCCTACTCCTACCATTTCTATTGTTATTATAAATCCGTATGTGCATGGAAATGAATGAGTATGGCCTGGACTTTAAGAATCCAATTTTAGCCATAATTGATTATCAGTCCAAAGGTAATCAGTTTTATTTGTACAAAATTTTACAGTTATAGGTTTAGTACAAGTCACTTTCATAATGATTGGATTATTTTCAGCATGCCTAGGACACATACTGTCAGATACTTTTCACAGTGGATTCCAAGTTTGTCTTTGCTGGCTCTGTGTTGGATACCTCATCTTGTTTCCAGTCAGGCCATGCTTCTTGATCTGAGTAGATAGTTAATAACATATAAGTTCTATAAGTTTTGTTTTAGTGATTTATATATAATCTACAATGTCAAATACTACAGTTGACAATTTATTTTAAGATATGTATGCTATAAGGCCTGACTAAAAACTGACTTACATTGTTTTTGTAGTTTTGCCACGTTTGATAGTATTTTTGGTAATCAATTATTTAACATGTTTTTCTATAAGGCACATCTTGTTACTCTTTGTGGTAAAGAAGAAAATCCTGTCTGTACCTTTGATGAAAAAATACCAGACAATTTTCAAGATTCAAAAAAGATAGTAGAGAAGTTATGGTATCGTGTAATAGATGACAGCTTGGTTATTGGAGTGAAAACCACATCTTCTTTGAAGCTGTAAGTATCATGATAACATTATCTTGATGGTCTAGAACAGCACTGTCCAACAGAAATATAATGTAAGCCACTTAAGTAATTTTAAATATTCTAATTAGTCATATTAAAAAATGTAAGTAGAAAGGGGTGGAATTAATTTTCACAATATTGTATTCCAAACAGTATCATTGCTGAGGGATAAACAGTGTTCTATATTAAAAAGCAGATTTTATTCAAATTATTTAGGGGAATATAAAATGCAGTTTTTACTTTAGAGTTATTTACATTCTAAACTGTAACCAACATAAACTCTTTAAAAAATGAGTATTTTTTTCTTGTTTAAAAAGAAGGGTGGGAACCTACGCCCAAAATAAAATCCATCATTTTACCATTCCTTTCTCTTAAGAAAACTATTTTCCTACAGTTTAATGTATTTACAATGTTTTTGCTTTCCTATTTTAAGAAAAGTGCTATTACAGGATCTTTAAAAATATTTTGGTTTATATACTTGATTTTCTGGTATACTTTACTTTTGAAATGATGTTTCCTAGGAAAAGAGAAATTCCGTTATTGTTTGCGTAGCATTTAATCATCTCTTTGATTTTAAAGAATGAACTTTTAGACTCAACTCTCGATTTTTTACAGGTCCCTGAATCATGTGACTTTATCACTGTTAATGGATCAAGCTCATAGCTCCAGCTGTCGACTTATTAAGTGTCAAAATAGGGTGATCAAGTTGAGTACGGATTTTTTCCCAGCACCATGCTCAGGGCCATGTGAAATAGGATCAGAGGCAAAAAGGATCAAGTTGACTGTTAATAGTGAGGAGGAAGAGGAAAAGGAAGAGGGAAGCTTTGTTTGTGAACAGTCATCTGAGAAAGAGTGTGTACAGGTCATTACTGCTGTAACATCTCTTTCACCACTTTTAGTGTTCAGTAATTTTTGTTGCACTGTGCTACTACAAATTAGGGAGAGGGAAAATGGTAACTCTTCTGAAGATCATTATATTCAATGTGGCAGACTTTTTTTAGGTCTAGAAGACCTTTCAAGTAGGCAATACCTGCTGTTATTTCCAAAGAAGAAACCTATAGGTAATTTTTGTTGGTACTTTTTAATCACATACCTAATTGAATTAGAAAATTTTAAGAACTCTTTTTGATAATGGACAGTTTAATGACAGAGCTTGTGACATATTTTTCTTGTAGAACACATGGAAGATCTGGTTACACTTCTCACGGCATTTAACAAAACTTGTTTTCAAATCACATCATCCAACTATTCTCTGACTTCAATGAAGACGTGGCTCCTAGAACGCATGGAATGTGAAGAAATCAAAGAATTTCCAGAAATTTGCTTTTGCAAGATGCCAGGAAGTTTCTATGGGACACTTTTCAGGTGGAAACAAAAAACACCATTTGAAGGGATTTTAATAATATATTCCAGGTAATGCATACCAAATTGGAATAGGTCCAGAGAAGTTAGTGCATATGTATGTGGTCCAAGAGCCATTTCCACAGTAGAGATCTTAGTCACTGTGGGACATGTCTGGGTCATTGCCTGGTATAGCCTCAGTGGATACGTGGCCTCCTGTGGAAACTAGAGCTGTTTTAACTTAATGTTTGTCTTTGGCTTTTTTTTTTTGGTTGATTAGGGCCTAATAGTTATTTTAAGATTTCTACTTAACTTTCCCCTACAATGACATTTTAAAAAACATAATATTAATCTTATTACTCAGAGAAAAAAATCCGGAAGCAAGTGATGACTTGGTATAGGATATATATATTTGCTACAGACTGAATTATGTCAAAGATCACATGCATGTATTTTTGGTTCTATTCATCATGAGAGGATTTATAAATGAGTATTAATTACTACAGTAAGTTGTATACAGCTGTTCTGTGCTGTCCCAAGTTTTATAATATTGTGTTTGGATTTTTATTCCAGGAATCAAGCAGTTTTGTTCCAGTGCCTTCATAATCTCATCAGAGCTCTCCCTATACACTGTTTCTTCAAAAATCTAAAATTTGGAAGTGTCGATTTCCTAACTAATCATTTGGCCTCAACTTTGGAGAAGGAATTGGTTACCCTTCGTTCTCTTTCTTCTGCCTTAGTTAAGGTTGAAAACAACTTGGTGCAAAGTTGTGAAGCAAGCAAAGAAAAGGATAGTGGTGTGGCGGCTTTATCAGATGGAGAGGAAAACGTCCATCCCTACAGAAAAGAACTTCAGAGAGAAAAGAAGCTAATGTTGGGGACGGACCTAAAAGTGAGTGGTGCCCTTTATAGAGAAATGACTTTGAAATTAGCTGAGGTTCAGCTGAGATCAGACCTTGCTGCACAGAAACTGGCTGATTTATAATTATAGCCTTAACTTGATTATATTTTAAAATACGTTTTTTTCTACCAGGACATTTTGGTTCCAGATTTGTTTTCATTTTACATTATATGGCTCCTTTGCAAAAATGAAGATTGAGGCTTGTAGAATTGTAGGTATTGATGCACGAAATAGCATGCCTCAGTGGAGCAGTTCTCAACTGGGGCCATTTTGCTTCCTTCTATCCCCACCCCCCACCCAGGGGCAATCGGTGGTATCTGGAGACATTTGTTTTTGGTTGTGACTAGTAATTGGGAGTGGGAAGGTTGAGGTCAGAGTGTTCTTCGCATCTAGTAGGTGAAGACCAGAGCTGCTGCTAAGCATTCTACTGTGCACGGGACAGCTCCCACAGCAAAGAAAGATCCTTCCAACATGTCAGTAATGCCACGGTTGAGAAATCCTGCCTTAGAGTTACCACCTGAGGGAAGGCAGAAGTGATCTAACAGTACTTAGGAATCACAAGCTTCTATAAACATCAAGCTCCTGTGAAAATTGAAATTGCAGAGTGTCTGGGTGAGACCATTGAAATGAAAATCTTTGAACCCCTTGTTAGTTTAAATTTTATTAGAGTGCTTCTCTGAAATTATGTAAGTCTATAAGAATATGAAAATTTTAGGACATTTCTCTGAAAAGCTTATTTCTTTCAAAAAGCTAAGCATACCGTGTAAGCCACTATTAGAAAAAAATTGAAAATGCCTTTAAGCAATTTGCAATTCCAACTCTGGGCAAAGCTAAAATATAGAATTCTAACTAAAATAACTTAAAGAATAGGATGCTCCTTAGAGGCTGAGAAATTTAAAAATAAGTGGAAATTCACTTAACAGTTAAAAAGTGGCTTTTAAGGGGTCCAATGAGATATTTCAAAGGGGTAAAAATGTAACCTCTTCTCTTTTTTTTTTTGAAAAATAAGAATGCTAGAGTAATAAGAGAATGTCAGGAGAGGGGAAGACACAAAATGATAAAGGGCCAAGAGAAACGTTTCTGATTTATTTTGCTCTAAAATCCTTATGTGAGATGGAAGTTTTGATCTGAGTTGAAAGAAACAGATGATTATAGAAAGTGGCATTTCTTGTTCTCAGCTCTGAAGTGCTAATTCCCGCCATGCCTTTAAAATGCTTGTACTTCATGATCTGGGGTTTAGGAAATACAGGTTATTATTTTCCTGTCTTGCTTTTTTATGATTGTCCGTATAATATGCTGCATCTTGTTTTAGTAGTCCATTATAAATGGAGATAGAACCTTACAGCTCTCCTAATATCAATAGAAAAGATTTCAGACTTTCTGGGAATGGAAATGGTGTAATTTCAGGATTAATTACGGAGATCTGGAAGCAGTATGTGTCAGTAGGTACATTGAAACTGCTCATGACATGTTCTGAAACAACAACCATGTATAAAATGGAGGCTGTCAAAAAGTACACAGAACTTAATTGTAATAATTTATCTGTAGGAAAATTAGGATAATACAAAAAAGCATGTTGCTGATTTTTATCTGTAAAAGCAACCAAAAAGTAGTCATCTGTATACACCAAGTAATCTCTTTGCAAGTGAGTTTTATACTCCAGTATATTTTTCCTACTTACTACCAACAAGAACAGCCAAAGTTTGCGGGAATGTTGCCCCTGCCCCTCTCTCATGATTCAGTAGTGTTTGCATATACCTGTAAGCACATTCCTCTGACCACTGTCCTCGCCCTGATTCTGAGGTTCCCCTCAAAAACATTCTTCTCCCAAATCCACGCTAAAGTGAAAATGAATTTTGTTTTAGAACAGAGCACACCACAGTTTTCAGGCACAAAACTTTCTGTTGTCCCCTGATCCCTTAACTAAGGAATGCATGCAAGCCGGCTTAGGTATGGTCTTAATCTGTTCGGTGACTAGGTTGAGGGAGGGGGAAGAAATGTTAACATTTATTGATTGCTACTATATGCCAGACAGTAAGCTTGAAACGCACATACTTGCAAATGTTCATACCCATACGTAGGCATGATTACATCCTTACAGCAAACCATAAAGTGTAATTACTAGTATTGTCCTCAGTATGAACAAAGTGTTAGCCCTAATTAAAAGGGTGCATGTAAGCAAGTTAATATTGTATACCTTTGTTACAAAGATTTTGAAAATGAGCAGATCCTTTTAGAATTCTAGTAACATATAAGTGAATCTTTTATTGTCCTGATAGCATCTCTTTATACCATATAAAATTGAATACTCAGTTTTTTCCCCAGTCTTAGGAGAGATATAATGAACTCACTTCTCTGCCTGCTCTTCCCGATAAAGGCAAAAAAGTCAACTGTCCCAGCTAAAAACCTATGTTGATGCTTTCTCTCTTGCCTAAAACTTGGACAGTACCAGATATTGAGAGGTATCCTATCTCTTCCTTATATTCAAACTTGTGGAAACATTATTTTCCATTCTTAGAATTTGAGAGTGAAAACTATTTCTTAGGTAACCCATCTGGAGAAACTTAGGCTTCTGCTTCTAAAGCCAGTATGTGTGATGGAAAGAATGCTGATTCAGAAACTGTGTGCATAATTGAATCCTTTGGTTCATTCTGTTTTCCCTTTTTGAGTTGCCTGAATCTGTTACTTGAATTGCTTTCTGCCTCAGCAAAATAGCCCTCTCCTAAAATCCTACCGTGTTGAGTATCTTCCTTGTGCCACTGGTCTGGCCCCTTTCTGAGATCTTCTTTCAATAATCGTTTCTTGCCTTTTTATTCTGTAGGGTAGCCCACACTATGAGATAGTGAGTGGTCATAAGGGCAGAAAGTCAGAGACCTACTCTGCCCTCACTGTTCCCATTTTTTCTGTGCATAACCGAAACCAGCGTAATGGTCCTGAGTTCAGCTGGGCAAATTATTTTGCATCTTAAGCTTTAATTATCCATTTCCTCACAGCAGCAGTCACTTACCACAAAAGTACAAGCAGTGTTATGGGCCAGTAAAGCATGCCATTAGTAATCAGCTAAAACATTTAGCACTAGATATCCAGTCAGTTAGGAACGGGAAAGAAGTGTAAGGCTCACTGCTGATTGCCTTTTCCACAATGATTTCTTTCTTTTCTTGTACCAGAACTCTCATTTTATTCAAGAAACTTCTTTCTACAGCTCATGTGATTGGGAAAGTAGACCCTATCCCCAGTTCCAGAGGTTAGTCCTGAAGAGTATAAGCCAGTTAAGGTAAAACATTTGCCAGGCGGCTGTTAACTGCTCTGGGGTGAGCACAAGACCTAAATTGGGCCTAATTCAACTGAGGGCCTAAAACAACTTGGGTTTTTGGTGAGGGAGAGGCTTTTCCGTCCTGCGGGGAAGTGGGTGGCCCTAATTTAAAAATCACAGGAAATTAGGCGTTAGAATGAATCTGACATTACAGCCTGCAAAATTGTTTTATTGTGCTGCTGAATCAAACCTAAATCCCACCCTTTCCTGGGACTACTTATTACTTCAGAAAAAAGATTCCTTCTAATGGAAATCAAAGTTTTGGTTAATTGCTCTTGAAAACATTTCTCGCTGCTAGACATGGGAAAAACAATGCCAGAGAACAGAATTGACTGTTGGACCTATGGACTCCCAGGACAGGAACAGGTTACTGCAGAAACAGGATGCTTGTACTCGCTGAAAGAAGATTAGGAAAGAGCTGCCTATTCCTTTGTTTTCTGGGCAGTGGCTCCCTGGCCTTCCTGGTCTTTGATTTTGATTTTTTTTTAAACTTATTTTGGTTTGTACCTGATAGTAGTTTATATCTGAGATAGGCTTTCATTTTTAAAAAAATTCTTTATCTTTTCTGTTCCTTAGCTGAGCTTCCCTCTGGTATTACACCAGGCCACTTGCTCAATGATGCTTTACTCAGTGGGTTGAGGATTTGTGTCAGATTATTTAACCTTTCTTCATGTTTCCTGTTTTATTTTTTAATCAAATTTTGCTTTTTGTTTTTAATTTGTAAAAAACTTTTAATTGAATTACAGTTGACATGAAGGTAAGATTATCCATGTAAGGACCATATCTACTGTGTTTATAACCCTAGCTGTATCCCCTCCAGTAGGAAGGGAAAGAAGTCTTTATCAGTTTTGACTTTCTAAGAGTCTTTGTGCTAAGAAAAACAGATTTGAATTATGGGACTGTTTTGGAAATAGAGTGGTACTGCTCTATTAAAAGAGATGCACAGTATTATTAATTTAGAGCTTGTAACTTTTTCAAAAGTAACAAATAAATATACTAGAACATGAACGGTTACCTTTTAACATATGCTAAGGAACAGAAGATAACCCTTTCTAACGTCATTAATTCTGACTTCATTAAAAAATTATGATGGGAATTTTTAGTGTTGTTTTTATAAGCCCAATGAGATGTTTTAAGGTTTAGAATTATTAAGTAATTTAGTTATGTCAAGTGCAATAATAAAATCCTCTTATAAGTTATCCAAACAGGAAACAAGTATGCTCTCACACTTGAAAAATTCCGGTAAATGTAGCAAAAACACTGGGAGTTGGGGTAGGTGGTAGCATCTGAAGGGAGCCAGGACCAAATCTATTCTTGATAATCTGCAAAATTGTCAGAGAAATTGAATGTGTAGTACATGTTTTGGGCCAGAGAAGGGGAGGTGGGTTTTGGTGTGCAGATGGACTGGTGTTTCCTATAGCTGGTGCCACCTGGAAGGGGAAAGAATTAGCCTGGAATTATAGATAGTAGGAAAAATGACTTATAAAGTCAGTTTGTAATAAAACAGTGCCATATCCTCTGACAGTTGTATTTTATTTTATTTTTTATTTTTATTTTTTCCACAACCCAGCCACCCTATCCCTTCCCCCCTACCCCCCAGCAACTCTCAGTCTGTTTCCTGAGATAAAGATCTTATGGGTTTACTCTGACAGTTTTATATTAACAAAACAGACCTATTGTTAAAAAAAGATTTGAAGATCACATTGAAATTATCTCTGAGGAAAAAAGATTACAAGAAATAGACAGTTCAACAAAAATATAAATTTGTTCATATAATTGATATATCAGAGAAAATGTGGTCTGTGTTCAGTCCTGTGATGGGTAAGTTCTTAGAGTTAATTGATGGCCCTCCAACTGTATCTTATACCTGAGTCTCTCTTCCCTATTTCCTTTCAGTTGTCTTTGTTAGAACCATCACTCTCCAGAAATATTGCAGTTTACCATTGCTTTGTCATATTTGGGGGTTTCTTAAATGAAAAGGTCTTTAAATAACCCTTTAAAGTTTTTTAACCCGTAAGTAACTTTTTTTTGAGATATGTCTAGGAGGTCTTAAAATTCTCAGAAATGTATGTTGTTGGCAGGAAATCACTGTGGTGGAGAGTGGAATTCCAGGGAAAGTTGTAAGCTTTCTAGCCTAGAAAATTTAGATCTTTATTCCACATGAATACTGTATCACTTGAGAAGAAAAAGAGTGGAATTCTATTTTCTTTTTTTTACCTCTTTCAAAATATCAGTGATGTATGAAGTGGAAAGGGATATAGAGATTTTCATTCAGTCATGTGTTTATTGACATTTTATTGAACATTGTCATGCCCAGGTGTATAAGCAGGTGCTGGGTGTATAAAGATGAATGGGAAACCATCTTAGGTTTAAAGAGCTTGCAGTCTTAATTAGTGACACAGAGTTGCATGTTACATTGAGATAATTGATACAAGTATACCTAGGGTTCCATGGGAATACCCTTATAAGGCACTGTGCCCATCAGGGGCACCATCTGAGAGCAAGAGTTCTTAATTTGGGGGAACAGGACTTTTGGGAATCTGATAAAAGCTAAGGGTGTTCATATTGGAGGTAACTGTGGATTGAAGTGGTGTTATAACATAACAGATTGTCGCCTGAATCAGGGATCATCTGCCAGACCTGTTCATACACCATAAAGGAAAGTGCAGAGAGAAATGTATACACAAAAAAGTTCAAACCAGAGTACTTGGTTCAGTAAAAAGGGGTCTAAAATACTTAAATCGTGCATTTTTGAAATAATTATTGATTAAAAAATTGGGAGCTTTTTTATATTGGTGAACCCATAAAATAATTATATCCAAAGCCCTTTTTATTTTATTTTTATTTTTTAAAAGATTTATTTATTTATTTGAATGAGAGAGTGCACGTGAGCTCTAGTGGTATGGGGGTGGATGGGGGAGAGGGAGAGAGAATCTCAAGCAGACTCCCTGCTGAGTGCAGAGCCCCATGTAGGGCTCCATCCTACAACCCGGAAATCATGACCTGAATTGAAATCAAGAGCTGGACCCTTAACTGACTGAGCCACCCAGAGACCACTCCAAAACCCTTTTAGAAACAAAAAGAACAAAACAAATTTGTCCTAAAAATTAAAATAACATATCCATGTATTTTAAAGCAAATAATTTCCTTAAATTGATTGATGATTTTTTCTATTTTATTGCACTAAACAATAACATTAAATTTACCATTTTAGTCATTTATAATTTTTTAGTTTATTTTTTAATACTGTATTTTATTTTTTCAGTGTTCTAAGATTCATTGTTTATGCCCTACAGCCAGTGCTCCATGCAATTCATGCCCTTAATACCCACCACCAGGAATCATTTATAATCATATAACACAGTAGTGTTAAGTACATGCACATTGTTGTGTAACAGATCTCTAGAACTTTTTGATATTGCAAAACAGTGTACCCATTAGACATTAATTCTCCCTCCTCCTCTACCCTGCCCTTGCTCTATACTAATAATTGTCAGCAGTGATTATACATAGGAATCACCTGAGGACTTTATGGAGCAATTTGGTGATCCTATGCCTCACCCCAAAGATTCTGATCCAGTTGTTTTAGGTTCTGCCGTGGCCTTGGCAAAGGTTTAAAAGCTCCAGGTGATTGTGATGTACACCCAGGGTTGAGAGCTACAACTTAACTAGAAGCAGCAAATTAACTTGACCATTTCAGGGGGCACAGCTTCACAGTTTTTTCTTTGTCAGTGCATTTTTCTCTTCATACTGTAATATCCCATTGTTTCTTGAGCTTTAATGTACATATAAATCACCTGGGGATCTTGTTCAACTCTGCATTTGGATTCAGCAGGTCTAGGGTGGGGCCTGAGACGGCAGGTCTAACAAGCTCACAGATGATGTTGATGCTGCTGATTCATGGACTTCACTCATAGTCAAGGGTCATAAGCCACTCTTATTGTCAAAGTCAAGGCTTGTATTTTGGGGAAAATTCAAGTTTTCAAAATATAGTTTTGTTGTCATTCCATATGTTCTCACAGTCTGATGTGTTTTTTTGAATGGCTAAATATATAGTAATCCCTCTCTGCTGGCATTGTGCTTCTATTGATAGAAATTATGCACAAAAGTATTGCCTTGCATTATCTGCGTTCCAACGTCTTTGGTGATGAAAGGAAAACCAAAGGATACTTAAGACTGTTACTTTCTTCTTTGACATTTGCCAGTTTAGGTTACCTTCCATGCTTAATGTCCATAATCATTGTGGAAGTATATCTTTTCTTTAATTCCTAATAGTGAAAAATTACTCTGAACACTGAAACAATGAAAAGATCATGATTGTATAATGCCTAATGGCACCCATTATCCATTAAGACTTACAGTGAAAGAATACCTAACTCAAACCAAATTTACCAATGAAAGAGGTGTCCTGGTTATTATAAAATGTGTGTGGTATGCAGCTTGAGTTGGTTTGATTTAGCAGCTCAGCAGGATATTAAGGATGTTCTCATCTTTATTCTAAGGATGGCTCCCCCCACAGTACAGAAAGGCTGCAACACTTCCAGAGTATACATCTGCACATCACTCTATCCAGAAAGAGCTTACAGAAGAGCAAGGAACCTACTTTTCCAAAGGGAAATCTTGCCTCATGTCTAACTGCCCACATTTAGTCACATGTTCAGTCCTGAAATGGTCTATAGCCATTTGAATACCCTGTATGGATTGGCTTAAGCCTGGGTTATGAGAGGGAGACTTTTCACTGTTTACTACTACTTAAATGTTTTTATATAAGCATTTGTTATAGCTTGAATTATGTTCTTCCACCTGCCCCCCCAACTGCTCTGATACCATAGAGTGTGACTTTGGAAGTAGAGTTATTGCAGATGTGATTAGTTAAGTTGAGATGAGATCATACTGGAGTAAGGTGGGTCCCTAATTCAATATGACAGGGGTCCATAACTTACAAGACGTGAAGACACAGGAAGAATGCAGTGTGACAAGTAGGCAGAGATTGGAGTTATGCAACTGCAAGCCAGGGGATGCCAAAGATTGCCAGTGAACCACCGGAAGCTAATAAGGACTCCTCTACAGATTTCAGAGGGGGCATGACCCTGCCTATACTTGATTTCAGACTTCTAACTTCTAGAACTGTGAAACAATACATTCTTTTGTTCTAAGCCACTCAGTTTGTGGCATCTTGTTTTGGCAGCCCTAGGAAACTAATATAAGACTTATTATCCATTACATTAGTTTTAAAAATTTTTAAAAAATCAAGGCTATCTTGGAGGAGGAAGGGTGGGTCATTGTGAAGGCCATGAAAAAATAGCAAGATGTTTGTGTAGGACTAAAGGCAGGTGGTTGTTAGTGTTAAGATTTGGTCAATCCGTCTTCCTAAATCTTTTAATTTCATCAAGTTTTTTTTCCCCATTTTCATTGCTACCTCTCTATTCCATGCTACCATTATTTCTTACCTGGATTATTTCAGCAGCTTTCCAACTTGTTTCCAGGTTTTTACTCTTGCTTCCTTCCAGGCCTGTTCTGCAAACAGTAAACAATTGTCAAAACACAAATCTGATCAGAAAAGCCACTTATCATCTTTCTGTTCTTTCAGTGTTCATTCAGTAACTTCCCATATTATTTTTAGAATAAACTCAGAATCTCTATGTGTCATGTTAGGTATATGGTGTCATCTAGCCTACCTCATGCACTTAGCTAGGATTCTGCTTCTGTCCTTGTGGACACTAAACACTGACATCCCATCATTTCTTTCTCTTTTTTTTTTTAAAAGATTTTATTTATTTGACAGAGAGAAACACAGCCAGAGAGGGAACACAAGCAGGGGGAGTGAGAGAAGGAGAAGCAGGCTTCCTGCTGAGCAGGGAGCCCGATGTGGGACTCGATCCCGGGTCTCTGGGATCATGACCTGAGCCAAAGGCAGTTGCTTAACCAACTGAACCACCTAGGCACCCCCTCATCATTTCTTAAGCACAGAATTTTGCTTTCTACTCAAACTGTGCACCTGCTTTTCCTGTTACTTATGCTGTTCTATCTCTAGTCCTACCCTCCTTCACCTCATTTCATGCTCAGTCACCCTTCAGATCTCAGTTCTTAATTTAGTTCTTCATGAAAACCTTTGACCCTCCAAGACCAGGTCAAGTCCCCCTGTATACACTTTTGTAGTATACTATACTTCTTTCCAGTGACTGTAATTATAATTTAATCACTAAGTAATTATAGGCAGGCACTATGGTTAACTCCAGTTTGAAATCAGGGCTGTTAACTCCAAAATGTAAAACCCTATACTCTTAACTTCCTTATGGGCAGTTAATTTTCTGTCTTGATCAACTTTATATCCTGTCTAGCATAGTACTTTGCATGTAATTGGTACTTAACTAATATAAGTGTAATTTTTTAAAAAAATTAATAAATGAAATGTAGTTGTAAGAAATTAAAGTAAACAGCCAACCTTGGTGTGTTGCGTGTGTGTGGTAGAGGGGAGGATTTCCATGTTCCCATGTTACATTGAGAGGCTTGTACTTAATTCTTCAATCAGTGGTTTTTAGACTTTGATCATGTAAGCAGGTATAATTTTAGAAATTACTGTGACCAGCATAGATTTGACAACTTCTTGTTTTGCCAGGTAAGGATATAATGATGACATTCTACTTCTGTGAGGAAAATATGGTTTTAGGAAATCCAAAGTAGCCACCTGGGGGAGAAAGGGGAGAACGTGCTTATTACCAGGATTAATTTGATATAGATCAAAGTTTCAAGCATAAAGAAAGAAAACAAAAGCAGATGAGATGAAAACCAAGGGATGCCTTCCAGGTTAACTTGGAGTGGGGAAGACTTATCAATGTATTTCATAAAATCCAGAAGCTATAAAATTTATTCACATTAAAGGAAAGTCAAGACATCTTTATTTAAAACGAAGTCAAAAGCATTGGAAAAACATTTGTGACATTTCTCAAACTAAAGATGAATATCCATAATACAGAGAAAATGTCTTGAAAAAGATGAAGGAGGGTGCCTGGGTGGCTCAGTGCGTTAAAGCCTCTGCCTTCAGCTCAGGTCATGATCTCAGGGTCCTGGGATCGAGGCCTGCATCGGGCTCTCTGCTCAGCAGGGAACCTGCTTTCTCCTCTCTCTGCCTGCCTCTCTGCCTACTTGTGTTCTCTCTTTCTCTGTCAAATAAATAAATAAAAATCTTTAAAAAAAGATAAAGGAAAGAAATCAATAGGAAAGGGGGCAAAGAAACTTTAAAATTAATGGAAAAGGAAATGCAAATAAACATTTAATAATGTGGAACTTCACACGGTAAGCAACGCACAAAGTAAAACAGCACTAAAAAACTGGACTTTTATGTAACAGTGAAATGAAATGGTTGCCACAGGCCCACTCTCCGATTAGGCAAAACTGGATACATTACAAAGGCCACATTTTAAAGGTTTCAGAGAGCTGTGGAAACAAGGACTGGATGGGTTAAAAATACAGAAAAAGGAAAGTTGGTGCAAAGTGACTTGATATTTCCAGCCTATTGTTTATCTGAGGGCAGTCTGTGGATCAGGTTTGGTCCTGGCAAAAGGCGTCTTGGGGACAGAGAAGTCAGCAGTTGCATAGTGCTGTAAGTTTTAGGAGTTGCATAGTGCTGTAGTGATGAATTGAAACATTTAGGAGGCTTAAATGCACATAATTTTGATTCTGTGATATTTTCATAGTTCTGTGGCTGCACCAGAAATTGGGCAGCTAGCACAAAAACTTCTAAAGGGAAGATTGAAATCTCTTTCAATTGTATACTACTGCCATGGAGGAGCTTTGCTTCAAACACATGGCCGGTTTCCCCTTCAAGACATTTGC
Source organism: Spilogale gracilis (assembly GCA_004023965.1). Classification (NCBI taxonomy): domain Eukaryota; kingdom Metazoa; phylum Chordata; class Mammalia; order Carnivora; family Mephitidae; genus Spilogale; species Spilogale gracilis. Next base: position 111,623 of record PITA01005283.1, read on the forward strand.
CATGTTTTGAAGCTGAATGAAGTAGGAAGCTTAAAGAGCTAAGCTATAAACTTCTGAAGGTTAGAACCATCTCTTCTAGGGCTGAGATCTGTATTTCCAGAATCTAGGAACAAGAACAGACCAGAAGTAGACTGAATCTTACTGAACTTGCAGCATGTCCCCAATCAAGCTCAATTTCCGATTGGATTGAGCTGATTAGCTACTCAACCTAATTGCTTGAAATCAAAGGCAAATGAAATCAAAGGCAAACCCTCTTTTCCATGGAACGTTGTGGTTCTTCTATACCTGCTGTTTGGCACACAATAAAATAATTTCTACATAAGCAAAGAGGCAAGACTATACTAATTAAAAAAAGATACAGTGTTGCTGATACTGAAGTTAGCTGATAAGAACTCTAAAATATATTCAAAGTAGAGAAAAAGGACAAAATATATGAAAGAATGGAAAATGTAAAACAACTGGAATCTTTATAATCAAATAGATTAGAACTGAAAAATGCAGTATCTGAAATTTTAAGAAGTATTTTAGCAATAGAGGAGACATAGTAGAATGTAGAATTAGTGAACTGGGTTATGGGCCAATAGAAAATACTCAGACTGAGGCAGAGAAAAAAAGGTGGAAAAAAAGAATAGAGACAGACAAGACATACTCAAATTCATGTATTTGAATTCCAAGAGGAAAAGGAGAGATTGAGGCAATTGCATTATTAAAAGAGCTGAGATTCTGTTCCAGACTGATGAAAAGATATCAACCAAGAGGTTCAAGAAACTCAGGAAACTCCAGATAGGAAAATAAAAGTAGGAAACCACATGCGAATTGTGGAATAACAGCTGATAAGCAAAGATAAAGTCAGTTAGAAAATCTTAAGAGTAGTTAAGAGAAGAACAACAGTATAATAGCCAACTGAAACAATCGAAACCGGAAAGCAATGGAATTTCATTTTTCAACTGCTTATGAAAAATAACTGAGCCTAG